>JAJHUR010089313.1:0-48508 GCA_027495735.1 Lutjanus campechanus | reverse complement strand
TGATCATGGATCGTGGATGCTGTTTTCGGGATTCTGATTGGCTAACGTGGGCTTCAGCTTCTCGTTACACTGCCACCTACAGTTTTGGAATGTCCTGGCAGCAGACAACAGCAACAGACGGGTTCATGTAAACGCAAAGTTTTCTGTAAACGGATACGAGTGCACGGAAATATTTTTGAAAACGGAGAGGGTGAAATGTCCGTTTCTGAAAATAACCGTGTACGTGTAAACGGGGCCTAAGTATCAAAGAAACCTCATTCTACTCTCACTGTAGCAGAAAGTGCCAACAGGAAAACTGTTACTAACTGGTTGAGCACAGGCGTGTAGGAGTTCCTGTCCTCTTCAATGATGGACACGATGAGCATGATGAGTTTGGGCCAGAAGTCCAAGTTCTTGATGCTCGGGCCTTGCTCCTCCAGCGGGAGCTCCTCCTTGTTCTGGATTAGAATACATTACAGTCAGACAGTTAATAGAGGTTAAACACAATCAGTGGAATGGATTTTACGTCTGCTTTAGTAGAGATGTAGTCACTGTAATGCCTCGGCGGTCTCAAGGCAGGCTCAAGGCACAGTTGGATGATTAAAGTGTGACTCACTGTGTCAACAGGTTGGTACTGTCTGCTGTACAGCTCGTGGCAGTTATTGAAGATGTAGTCGTACGTGGAGTTGAGGCAGGCCTTGACACAGTCCCTCACCACCTGGCTGGCTCTGGGCGGAGACTGTAGCTCTTGGACCTGAACACCAGATGGAGACAACAATGCTGGCTGTGAGTGACTGCAAACAATCATTTACAGAAACTGACAACAGGGTTTATCTGTAATATACTGGAATATTGTGGACATAATTTATCAGGTGGTGATTTTAGGGATGGGTATTGAGAACTGGTACTATATAAAGCTTGAGATCTGTGCCCGAGCACGACGGGGCCTGATGGGACCTGACAGGACCCGACAGGACCCAGTGGGTTTGTGTTGGGTTGGTTTTCACATATTTCATGGGCTTATCTTGGGTTTGTGCTATATTATTATTATTGTTATCATTATTATTACTATTATCATCAGTAGTAGTGGTTTTGTCCTTGCCATGCCAATTCAATGGTCAACCTACGACAAAATGTCCCATTCAAACATCAACTGATAACCACTTGCCGTGATTCTATAGAAAGCAGCTCCAGTGAAAAGAAAGATACAATGAATTAAACACTACCTTCATCCTGAAGAAGGTGATGCTGGTTAGAAGGTCCACGGTGGATTTTAAATCCTGCAGGCGTTCCTTGCTGCTGGCAGGAAAGTGATTCTGCAGAGGAAAGTTTAATTAAGTTTCACTGACCTAATTCCTTACATGCATATAGTACATATCAATAAGGCAAGCATGAAGACCTTAAGCTCCCCTCTCCTGTTTAAGACTGTAAATCAAATGGCTGTTACAATTTAGACTTGCAGACAGATGGTGCTTATTTGTTTAACTTTACATAAGCAGGCACTATTTGAATTTGTTAATTAGTTAATTAATTAGTTAATGTATCCTCTAAATTCATGAAAACAAGTGAATAGAGGTAAAATACTGAGTAAAATCAATGAAGCATCACTATAAACAACTTACGCAACATTTCGATGTTAAGGCAACAATATAAGATTTGTGAAGAGTGTAATTATTTAGTACAGTCAAAATCTTACCCTGTATGTTGAGAGGTCAATGCGCAGGGAGTTGTGTAGCTGGTCTAAAAGCTTGACAAAGCGTTCTTTCTGTATGGTGAATAAAATAAAGAAATAAATGATGAGAGAGTGTCTATGTATGTCAGGAAAAATGCACATACATAAAGATAAGAGAAAGACAGATGCTGAATGTGTATTTGTAAATTAGTAGAGAAAGGAAGACAGAGAAGGACAAAAATACAAAGAGTGTGTGTGCGTGTGTGTGTCAGACACAGTACTACAAACCCCAAAATTGGAGGCAGCAAAGCGGTCAGAGGCGGACACATTGGTGGAGGCGGTTGTGTGGGCGTAGAAGGCATTGATATTGGCCAGCAGGGTGCTCATCACTGCAGGAACCCCAGGACACATGTACTTAGATGACAGACATGCAAAGTGCCTGTAGAGAGAAGCACAAGCAAAGCTTGAAGTGATGCTTACTCTTACAAAAGGCATTTCATTCATAGCTGTGCCTTTATTTGGTCAGCCTGTGTCCTCTCAGGGGTCTTGTTTTCACCTAATGATCCCTATTAGGAACGGTCATTTCACCTGCCTATCAGCGAGCTGGCACGTTTAGGCTGAAGGATGGCCCATTGGAGTGTGCTTTGTGTGAACGATGGGCTCAGCTAACAGGCATCTATAAGGAGCATGACATTTCACTGAGACAAATCCGTCCTCAGCTCATTTATAATTGATTTTCTTTCATTTGGAGGCCAAGAGGGAATGACAACGGCATTAAGAGGCACTTCGATATGAGAGCAAAAGGCAGAAAGGGAGGCGGATGAGGAGGTGACAAACACATGGACAGGTAGAGTGAGAAAGTAAAGTCTTATTCTGTCTACTGTGGTATCTCAGACTCACGTCATGGCCTGGTAGATTGATTCAATTCCATAGCGCATGGCAAACTCGTCCACTATTTCCTGTGCCACATCATCAAAGTAAACTTTCCACGCATCGTCTCCACGAGTTTCTGGGATTTTCACCACACCTTGGCCCAGCACATCAGTCAAGTGGTGGAACAGGTTCTATAATGGACAAAAAAATTGTGTTAATGTCATTCTTACACATCTAAACCAATTATGATGAGGGAGTTTTCCTAAAGGGTGCTTCTCATCCATTTTATAAGCACAGGCTATATCTTGTGAACTAGGGTTTCATCACAGGAAATGGATAGGTTTTTCAAGATTGACCACTAGATTTCAGCAGATTCACATTACAGTGTGGTGGCTGTTATTTTACTGACAGAGTCAGGACAACATTGGGTTTAAGCAATATCCCGTGTTTAGGTTCTTAACAAGAGCATCAGCCATGGCCTCTGTAGAAGGTAATACCTCATGCAAACAGGTGTACTGCACATGGTACGGAGCCACTTTCTCCTCTCCTTTGATCTCTACGCTGATTTGGAGGCGAATGGCACCTGACACTGCTGACTTGTCCGTCCTCTTCTCTGTAATTAAACACAAATACATCCTCGATTCATAACTCTGATCCAAGTCTGTGACACAGAAACCAGGTCTGTTAACACAACAGTAATTACAGACCATTAATGTGGCAGTTCTATTGTAGGGGATTCTGTTTCTACAGTTTGATGGCAGTGCAGTGCCGGCAGCGCTAATAGAAGTCCTCCAGCTGATAGTGAGGGAGACAATGGCAGTGGGCTGCATGAATCTGTGCCTGATCCCCAAAGACACTTGAGCCGGAGCTTCTCTGGAGGTGGAGTGCTCGCCGGCTCACCCCTGCTATTTGCCCTGACAGGCACATCATTAGGGGTAATTTGTACATGTCGCCAGAGCGGTCGATTTCCGACTGGAGTGCAGCTACTTGATAATCACACATCAGGAGGAGAAAGGGGGAGAGGAAGGACAGGAGGGGAGGAGCGCTTTGGAGCACCACAAGATAGAGATGGAGAAGGGAAAATGTTTGAAATGGATGGGGCATATTACACGACTGATCATTAATTTTCCTTCGAATTCTAATTCCTAATGACTCCTAAGCAAAAGAGAATTTTGCTCATGTGATAATCAGAAGGATGTTAACTTGATCGCTTCATGTCTCCCAGTTTAAAACAATAGCAGATTTATAGTCACATTCATATTCAGTGTAATGCTGTTGCAGTAAACGATTTATTGTTGCCACGGTGGAGTCAATTTCAGCACTTTAATTAAGTAGAAACAAGAGATGGTTTAGACAGAGATCAAGGCAGTGACATAATGCCTGAGGTGGGTAAATCTATCAATTAACTCCTGGGGAGTGTTTATGGACCAACAGGGAGTTGATATCTGGATAAAAGCTGTCTGACTACACCCGACAACACCAGACAGAGATACAGAGATTCAGAAATTCGAAACCAGAGCTGCAACGATTAAATGATTAGTTGTCAACTAGCAAATTAATCGCCAACTCTTTTGATAATTGATTAATCTGCTTAAGTGAAAATTATCCGATTCCAGTGTCTGAAATGAGGTTATCTTCAGTCTTTTTTATTCTATTCTGACAATAAACTGAATAGCTTTGGGTTGTAGACATTTGAGGATGTCATCTTGAGCTTTGGGAAACACTGCGTGACATTTTCTGCCATTTTATAGACCAAACAACTAAACAAACGATCGACAAAATGACCAACAGATCATCGCCAATGAAAAGATCCTTAGTTGCAGACCTATTCCAAAGACAATGCGGTTTGTCTGCGTAATAAAAAACACACGATCAGGAGGAAATGTTGCTGTACAACTATTTCTCATACAAAAAAAGCACAAGGGACTGATCAATCAGCTCCTGTGTGCTTGTAAAACTTTATTCAGGCTTCATCCTAATGAAAATCTCTTCACACCCAGGGGAATAGTCTTGGTGATTATCATGAAACAAGTTATGTTTTTTCCCAAGCACAAAGGGACTTCGTAGAATAAGCTTGCAAGGGAATGCCAGTATTTTCATGCAGGCCAATATGGGCCTTGGGGCCACTCATCGCCTGTGGCTGCGGGCAAAGAAGACGGGGGTAATGAGGTTCAAACAAACCACTGACTGGACTGAAAATAGAACGCTTGGCACCAAACAGACACACACATACTGTATGTAGTAAGACTGTACGGCTCATCAGAGGCAGATCAGTCCTTCATTGTGAGAGAGTAATGTGCAATGAAATCCAGGTTGTTGTAGAGAAAAATGCCTGAGGTAGAACTAAGCAAAACAGACGTGGTAAATGAGGAACAACATGCAGCATCTCATGATCCAAGGGCCACAGGGTAAAAAAAATCTTTATACTGTAATCTTGTCTTGAGGACCCTAGAGGCTGTGCTTCTCATCAGTACACCACCAAGAGAAAAAAAGAAGCTGTAACTCTCATTGCCTGCAAGAGTTTAATTTGTAGCAGCTATAAGAGCTTTAACCTACTTCCATTAAGTCCTTAGCATCTAAAAATACCAGGTTTCATTCCACTCCTTGCATGCAAAGATTATACTTTTAGCATTACAGCATACGGACCCAGGTTGTACCAGACGTCCATTTCTCCGCTTAACGTTCGGACTTCAATTATACTCTGGCCCAGGAAATCATCAGATTCCCTCTTGAGACGCTGCTTCACCCTCGACTTGATGTCATCGTCCTCATCCCACACACGCACTTTGATTCGGTCTGAGGAATTGTGGCACTCACTAGTGAAAAACACAGATATGGAAAAAACATTAACTAAAGAATAATATAGTATAGGATACAATTCCATAGCACATAATAGAGTTGGTTAAGTGGTTATGAAGAACATGCATGAAGGAAATGTGTGATCTTTGAAAAGAGGTATCCTGTTGACACTCACACTGTGAGAAAGAATGTTGCACAATAAAGTGTTTGACATTTTGGTGACTTACAAGTGGTACTTCTCCTCCCAGACAGGGTTGAGGTTGCCATAAATGGTCTTGGTTCTCTTCTTGGTCTTGCCAACCTGAACAGTGACATAGGGATCACTGGATCCTGTCTTGTCCTTTGCCTGAAGTCCTTGGGCACAAACAACTATCACGAAGATGGAGAAACAACCATGAGAATCAAACGGATCACATGATGTGCTGTTGACATTCACGCTGATAAGTAAACTTTAAAGTGGTGGTTGAATTTATCAGTGTTCTGTCAGTTTTGATCAGTGGGGTACCTGTGATGGTGATCTTGGCTGACCACTTTGAGGTGCCGTCCAGCACGCTCTGCTTGATGGTCTTCATCTGCTGTGCATGGATGGCTTTGCTGATGACATACACTTCCCTGATAAGTTCAAAGATCTCTGGTTTGTTCCTTTCCCTGATCTTCATCCTGTCCTTCATGGCCATGATGATGTTCTGAGTGCGGTCTTCAGCTCCATGCTTGGAGCTCTTCTCCGCAGCACCTTAACATTTAAACAAAAATGTATACAGATTGATGTCTCACTAGTGCATGTGCTGAAATAAACTGGTTGTTCTGACCACAATTTGGTAAAAACTGCTCATAATCTTTGAATCTTCCTCATGGACACAGCAATTTTTGGTCACACTTGAGAATTTAAATGTTTTCTCTTGGCAGTACTCACGCTGTAGACAGTCAGCATTCAGCAGCTCTTGGCACTTCTCATGGCACTTGACCCCACACTCAGAGCAACGCATGCCTTGGCGAGCTATTCCCCACAGCAGCCCCTCACACTCATAGCAGTATGTGGGCGTAGTGGCGGTCCAGACTTCGAAGTTATGTGGTGTAGTGCAGGATATGGGGTAGATGAGAGCCTGCAAGGTCTTCTTGTACACATGGTTTTTCTGCAGAGGGGAGATTATTCTTAATGTTTGGAATTCCTTATTCGGTTACAGTGAGAGAAACGGCAGACAAGGAAAAGGGCAGGGTGCTGGCTAACACACCTACAGCACCAAGAATTTGAAATGCGCTTTGGATTGAGATACTAGGACAGCATAGAGTATTTGGTTTTACAAGTAAAATCTCTTTTCTGAATGATGTTATCATTCCATAATGAAGGCAGAGAAAATTTAAGTTGTTACACTCACCAGCTCCTCATCCTTGATTGAGGACCGCGCAGCCATGGCAGATGCGATCCCCGCCTTCCTGGCTTGGACGAGGGACTGAACAAAAGGTGAAAAAGGAAATTTTGGCTAAGTTAGCATTTATTAAACGTGTATACAACCCACAACCAAGCACACCTTAAAATATTACTATAACCATGAAAGGCCAGTATGGTTAAAAAGGTTGCTAGGGAGGTAGGGTGGTGAGTAGGGCTATTATACAATTCCAAAAAAGTTGGGATGTTGTGTAAAATGGAAATAAAAACAGAATGCAATGATTTGCTAATTTTTTGTATTCAACTGAATTCAGTGCAAAGACAAGATATTTCATTTTCAAACTGATAAACTTAATTAAGTTAATCAGTTTGAACATTTAATATCTTGTCTTTGTACTGCATTCAATTCAGTACAGGTCAAAACTTTTTTGCCAATCACTGCATTCTGTTTTTATTTGTTTTGCACGTGCATGTCCCAACTCTTTTGGAACTGGGGTTAAAGTATTTTTTCCCACTGATGAATTCTTACCAGATGATCAGAAAACCCATGTGAGTATTATTAGTTTTAAGCAACTAGTGAAGAGGGGATTACTAAAAAGGATAGTTATACCAGCATAAACACTGTAAAATGATAAAACTATTAGAAATTTTTGTGAGTGTTAGTAGTGTATTCTACCCTTGGCTCAGCAAGTGAAGAAAAACACAAACCAAAAAGTGGGGGAATGATTTGTTGATTATATATTTTAATGATAATATCAAGTAGGAAGGAAAGCCATGACCAGGAGGATACATGCAAATGTTTTCATTTGTTTTATCATTTGTTTCAAACAATAGGTTTGCGATCAAAGAGATCCACATGCTTTAGGCATAAATGTTTGAGGCAACTACTGTCCTGTCTGTCCTACTTGATATTTTGCACCTTAGTAGAAAAGGGGGTGGCAGGGGGGTTCTAATAACTTACCATAGCCTGACCAAGGAGAGTGAATGCATTCAAGAGAGTTGTGGGGAATAGTTTCAGGTTTAAGAGAGGAGGGAGAGAGAAATTAGCAGTCTTATTTCATATTTGTCTCGATTTGTTGATAACAGTTCCATCCCAAATTCAGCTCAAAGGTTAAAGAATATAGCTGTGACTTCTGTGGTGGTCTCACAAATAGAAAGACATGCACTGACAAAGAAAGAACAAAACAAACAGGATGACATATTGACATACAGTATATATATATAGAGTGACTGAATGACAGGTGAATACTGACCACATCGCTGACCAGGGCAATAGGCTTCTTTTTACGCAGGTCTGGCATGCTGTCAATTCCATACAAACTAGATCCGCCACTATGTACAAACAAAAATCGCATGAAAGTGAAGAAAAAGTCCTCATACAATATCACACGGGGCACAGCAGGGCATTTTCATTTCATTCACATGGCTATAGTCACACTAGTATAAAAATACTCATTTATTGCGACTTATTCAGTTATTCATTTCCAAAAAAGATGCTTAAAATTGTGTCAAGAATACCAACACCAAAAATAGGTGTTAACTATGTATGACTTACCCTGGTTTGACCCAGGCCTGCCTAGCATTGGGTTCTTCATCTCGAACCTACAAGATTTCAAATATGAGAATTTAGGACAAGTTACAAACATACAGAGGCTGACACACAGCAGTATATAATGAGAAGAGGAAGGTAATGGAAAGCTGCATTTGGTTGAATTTTTACCTCTCAGATGTTAAAGAACATGCAAAGTCAAATAAAAACAAAATCAATGATGGTGCCATTACAACACAGGATCAAAAAAATGTTCCTGAACTTTAATTATAAAAGATGGTATGTGAAATTGTGAACCAATTGTACAGATCGAAAAATCAAAATCAAGGAGGTTTTATTTTATGATCTGTTAAAATAACTTTTGTTGAATATGTTTTTTGGCCACAGACTGTTTTGAAAGAGACCCCAGATACCTCGGAAGAAGTAGATGAAAGCAAACACTTGAAAGGATTTCA
The DNA here is from genome assembly GCA_027495735.1 of Lutjanus campechanus. Classification (NCBI taxonomy): domain Eukaryota; kingdom Metazoa; phylum Chordata; class Actinopteri; order Lutjaniformes; family Lutjanidae; genus Lutjanus; species Lutjanus campechanus. The sequence continues at coordinate 39,794 of JAJHUR010089313.1, read as the reverse complement.
TTAAAAAAACAAAAATTATGACTGTGGGACTACACATGTACACAAGTTCTTTTACTTTTCCCTCAAAGGTGAAGTCTTTCATCAGTGTCAGTATATCTGTTTCTCAGATGACAGAATTTGATGGAGATCTCTCCGGGGTTCACGCTCACAGTGAGTCTCTGATAGTGTTTGAAAAAAATTCTGGGGAAAACATAAAACTAAAAAGTTGTACTCTGAAGCTACAACATGAATGAAACCAATGATTAACTATTTATTATACAGAATAACTGGAGGGATGGAACAAATGATTTTTTTCCACAATTGCAAGATGAAGTTCTCATAAATATTACATGTTTACCCAAATCATAACCTGTATGATTTGCATTAGCATAGAATGCATTATGCTTCTGGGTGCACACAAGCATTCCCTTTAACAAAGACAAGTAATGGAGAAAAAAGAACATAATTATACCACAACAATCAAAATCAACCAAAAACAACAAATAACTGTAGCTTGGGTACACAGTAGACAGAGATAGGTAATATCCAATGTTATAAGAGTAACCTGATTATCTTCTCTCCCAAACTCTGCAAAGAAAAAAAAATCACAGAAGAATTAGCAATTGTGTGGAGCAGCTACAGTTGAGAAATTTACTTCGAGCATATTTTCAGGCAGTAATTTAAAGAGAGATGACAAATCAAAAAAGTATTCTCAAATCAATAAGTGTTTATAAACGATACCTGTATAATGTTATATAAATTTAATCTCAGTTCTGTATGTAAATTTAATCAGATCATTTCATGTTTTAAGGTATATTTTTTGCTGTTATTTTTGGGCTTGCCAGTGACAAAGTAAAAGAAGAAATCCTTAAATGTACCTGGGATAAACTCGTCTTGAGACTGGGATCCCTGAGACCCTAGAGAGCCATGGGACCCCTGGGACCCATGGGACCCATGGGACCCATGGGACCCCTGGGATCCCTGAGCAGATTTGGACAGTCTATGACGGGTTTGCCTCTTTTCCCTCAGAATGCGCTGAAAATTAGCTATACGCTCTCTGTGACTTGCATCAGTAGGTTTTCCTTGATTTGTGTCGTCAAGAATGTGGTTTTCCCTGATTGGACTTAACCGCACCTCATCCGTGCAGAGCAGCGGACCCAGTGGACTCTCACCCTGCCTTGCTGGGCAATGATCCGGTGTTAAATCAACGTTGGACAGTTCTCCATCTGTTGGGCATTCTCCTTTGCCCTGTGAGACCTCCAAAGAGTGATACTCAGTTGGGGTGCAGGGAGAGTGGCTTGCTTCACGAGGAGATGCTTGAAGGGAGCATGGCAGGTTCTCATGTGTCTCATTACAATCCAAGTAAACCGAAGCCTCACTGTCCTCCTTTGGAGTTCCAAATTGAGTGTGATTTTCTGTCAGACTAACTTCTCCCTCTGTATACTCTGTACTACTCTGCTCCTGAACACTGGCCTGTCTGACAGGGGATGGAGATGCTTCGGACTCACTATCATCTTTTATGCCTTCAGGGTTGGTTCCATCCAGCTTTTTCAGAGCCCCTTTTAAAGCTGATCTGAAAGTGAATACAGCCTTGCTAAAAGTTGTGACATCAAAACCTACATTTGGCGTCTTGGTACTATCAGAATCTATTTCAGAAGACTCCTGTGACAAAGATTCTACTGCTTCATCCCTGGAGAGGCTGTGATCCGTCCACTCCCTGTCCAAACTGTCAGCTGAGCCCAGATCAAGAGTGTCACCGGACGACGGACACTCATCGCACGGTGAATGTGGCTCCAGGTAACCATCATCACAGTCTGTCAACAGCACAGTGGAGCAACTCAGGCTCCGTGATGGCCCACTGCCTAGATCATTTACACAAGCATCCATGGTGTGGTAACCAGAACTACGTGAGTATGGGCAGTTTGCAGAACAGTCGCACTCCAGGTTTTCCTCCTCGATTTGTTGTCTGGGTGGCCTCCAGTCCACCATACTGGAAGAACTCGAAGGAGAGTTGTAATGTTGCCCAAACAGCAATGAGAGATGCTCAGAGCTGGTGTGTGAAGAATGACCTGGTGTGCTGCTTTGTGTCTCTTCTGTGGCACACCTGTCCCAAATACCAAGACAATTCTCTAGCTCTTCTGTACTGTTTGCACAAGAGCAGATGTCCTCCTCACTCCAACCTCCTTCTCCACTTATACTGTGCTGCATATCAACAGAGGGCCACCTGACATATTCTCTTTCACCAGAGAGAAAGCCTGTTTCTGGACAGTTGGAACTGTGACATGACGACAAAGAGCTGGTGCTTTGGTAGCCATGGCCACAATGAAGCTCCAGGTAGGGGTCAGGTTTTATAGGGCCTACCATGTGTACATCTGGACTCTGCTCTGAGTTCTCTTGGTCTGTTTCCTGGTCTGACTGGAGGATAACTCTATCGACATGCCATTGTTTGGGTGATCTGTGAGATGATATACCACCTGAATCTTTTCCACAATCTTTATGATCCAACAGTGGACTTGTGTCTCCCACTTGAAAAGATGTTATGGCATTCTGCCTACCCAGGCTTCCTCGCCTGATGCGGGCTGTTTGAGAAACAGGACTAGGATGAGGTGCAGCTGAAGCCCCAGAGTACAGCTCGCCTATTTCACTGAGCACTGCATCAACACAACAAGATACTTCATCCACTGAGCCTCGCACAGATGTTAGATACTGCCTCAGGTCGGAAATTTCCTCCTGGATCTTGTTGATGCCTTTCAACTCTTTGAGGATATGTTCCACTATGTTACTAGAGCCTTGCTCTGCCTCCTCATCCTCCGTCTCCTCCTTCTCTTCTTCATTTTTGAGCCTTTCAGTGAGCCTGGGTATAGTGTCTTTCACAACCCCAATGCCATCCTGGCAATCAGAACTACTGTTTTCCCCAGATGGGGTGAGGTCAGCTTTGGTGTCCACTGCTGTCAGGTCATGAAGGGAGTTATCCTCCGGTCCCTGTAGGCACTTCTGCAGCTTTCTGCGCAGGCTCTTCCCCACTTTGGGGCTCTGCGACCTCTTCTTTTGCAGGTCCCCCCTCTTGGGTGAAAGCGGAAGTAGCTCTGATTTGTAGGGTTCATCCTGTCCACTGAGGTGTCCTCTGGGGAACATCCCTGAGTAACGGCACTCTCAATCAGCTGTTCCCACACATGGACAAACCACTGCCTCAGTGATGCCTCCTCAGGGTGGTGTAAGCAAACGCCAATATTTTAAACTTCAAATCACTGAGTGCCTGCATCATGACTGACAACAGAAAATAATAAGTTATATTTTTGACAAAGAAGTGAAAATTATTCACTGATCTACATTGGTTGTGTGTCAATGAAAGTTACTATAGGAATCTCATTTAGTTGGCTGTTCTGCTATGTCTGCATCCTATTATATCTCTGCCATAAAACAGGAACCAAATGAAGAAAATATTACATCATATATGGTACTTAAAAAGGAGATCATGGAATAAAAAAGACAAATAATCAAACAAATATCTTCATCATTAATCTTTTTGTTATTATTATTATTTTTAACTGGAATTAATGTTATGACCAACAGACCAGATAATTAAGAGAGAGAAACAAGCAGTCCAACTTCTGAATCTACAAGGTAGTTATGTTTCAACAGTCAACAAATAATGGATATGAGTGTAATATGAACATTTGCTTAAAAGGGGGGCAGAATGCTGCTTTAATCGCAGATAAAAGAGTCAGTTTAATACTTTGAAGCACATATAAAATCTTCAAGTTACATCTGAGGTGACTGTGGGAGGCTACGCTACTCAGTATAAAAGCAGTATAGACAGTGTTTCTTTAACAGACTTCCTCTCAGTCAGAGTAGCAACTTGCAGAATGAACACAATGCAGCTGCTTAGATCTCTGTAATTAGGATGCTTTGGAAAGGCAGCTTGGTAATTAGATGACAGGTCAATTCTCTCCTCTAAGGCCTGTCATTCTTTCACACCCATACCAGCTGTACAGCTCGATAGCTCTGACCCACTGCCTCCGATGTACACTGTAAAAGGGGTTATTGAATACCCCAAAAATGCAGCATAAAGGTATTTGATGGCATCAAAAAACCTGGGAACATATGTAATCTAAACGTGTATAAAATTATTTCTGCATGTCAACCACTTGTTAAAATAGCGAAACATAGTCTTGTTTAGAAAACTGAAAGGGCACATTATGAACAATTATATGGATATATCTCATATGCTCCTTCCATTTTCATAGTATGTATATTATTAGACACAGCTCAGTGACATCATCTTTATCCACTGAACATAACCACATAGATAAGCACATCAGGAGTACAGAAAATCTATAATTTTGATAGTATCAGGGACAATAAGGATTTTGGATTTCTTGACACTTTCTTGACACACTGAGTTGATTGTTAAACACCATATTTTAGGAATATCAGTGAGCGATACTGAGCGATATCCTTTTTTATTGCTTTATATCTGTAACTAAGAATGCAGCAACAGCCTTTGCAATGTCTTCTAATAATGTTCTTGTGTAATTTCAGCCTTAAAAAAAACAGTATTTTTTTTTACCTGCTTCACACTATGGATTAAGGAGGATGCATGCTGATTTCTAGGTTTTTTTCTGCACTATTTGAATTATCAAGCTGACCTCCAGTACTTTGTAAATTTATTTTATTAGTTAACGTAATAAGATTACATAACCACGACATTTTTTAGGTTTCGCTTTGGAAAGTGAATTCCCTTTTCCATTAATCTAATTGTCCCAGTGTGTATAGTTGCTAACCACATTAGCCCACCCCTGCACTGGAGGTCTCCAATAAGCACTTGAGCACTGAAGGTTTGAGTTCGTCTGATAATGGTTTGGGAGGCAGAGAAGTATAATCAAGCCTATCGGAATAGAATATTTCTTATCACTATCAAATTCGAAATAAAGCTAATGAGCTTATGGGCTGACTTGAATTAGGCTATCTGAAATATCATGAAAATATCATCTGTAAAAGTTCTATAATTTCTGATAAGTTAATTAAATATGCTAAAATTAAATATGAGCAACAACATCTGGCTTGAATGCTTTTGTTGCATAAGATATTTGGTAATACCAAATACTTTTTACTTAATTTAACAACACTTTTGGGGGCCATTGGCTCTTTTCACAGACAGCCATGATGTGTGGACTCTTATAGTCAGTTTATGAGTTAACTGTCCAGGATAAAGAAAGGTTGAGGGGTGGTTGGGCTCAGGCCCATTTTCCAGGCCAGTCATGGTTAACAGCAATCTCTTTTCTCTCCTTATTAAATGGTCTGTGGCCTTGATAAAAAAGAATACATCTTGCTTTTGAAGTTTTTAAGTTCAAAGAAAGACTTTTGCTTTAGATCAACTGATTATGAAATCAGCTGAAATTCAGGAATTTCTGTACATGTTCTAGCAGACAAAAGATCTAAGATCTTTTCCATTTAAACTTCCAAAACATAAGTCGGGTATATCATGTATTAACATGTATCATTTAATCCAAAGACTATATAAACTCAAGACTAAATGCATAAAAGGACATAAATACATGTAAGGCTTACCTGAGAAGAAAAAAATTATAATCAAGAACAACCTGTAGATATCATCTTGCAAGATCCATTAAATCCACATAAAGGGTGGCTCAGCACATAAGTAATGGTAATTCCCTTGTCTTTCTCCAAAATGTCTTGCTCTGCCTCAATCAAACCAGCTTCTTAAACTAATGGAGAAGCGCTGAATCCCTCATTTCTACCACTGGTACAGCAAGCGCGACAGTTGTAGACCACGGTCACACAGCAGTTCACCCTCGGTTAAGTAGCCATCCCTACTTCCCTCCCACCCTCTTGCATGCTTTCTCTCCTCTCTCTCTCTCTTTCTGTCCTCTGGCAATGTATTCCAAGCACAAAGCTCATCTGAGGCTGTGAGACTGCCAGCTCTCAGTCTCATTCACTCCTTTTTTTCTGTTTCCACATCTGCCAGTTGCTGATATTTGTGATTTTTTTCTCTCTATTCATAAAAAATGAAAACACTCCTGATAAACATATCAGTATGACTGGTTTCCCTGCACTGATTTCCTTGCCTTGTTAATAGAAAATTTTGAAGAGGAGGGGATTTCTTTGCAGCTCAGTCATATCAAATATGGGTATTGAAACTGATATTGGAAATGAGTCTGGCAGCCAGTTCCACTTTCTAGTCTAGATTTGCCCATGTGTCAAGAAAACTGTACACATGACACACATCTCATCTCATTTTATTTTTTGAATGTAAGAAAGCATGTAAGGATGTTATAGTGTCAAGTCTCGCATTCATATTATGCCAGTCACTGCTACACTGCTAGACAGATCAACAACCAATTCTAATTCATTACAGTCCTTTCAGCATTTAGACTTGGGTTCTAAGTGTTTCCCTTTGTCCTGTAATAAATGGCACTTATAGTTGACAGCTTTCACCTCGCTTTCCATTTATATTCATGTCTTCAATCAGCCATCGTTTACAGTACATATTCGTCTTGACCAGTCCATGCAAACCAATCATTATAATGGAGCCAAGCGAGGCTCTATATGGGCTACTCCTTTACTGCTTTGCTATAAAAAGCTTAATCAAGGGGATGAAACCCAGTTAGGGCTGAGAGATTGTGATGTTTTCATTGTGACCACCGCCCTCTAAAGATTTCCGATTGGACTTAGAAGCAGGATTAGATTCAACATCTGTTGACATACACTGTATACAAATTTTCAATATGAGTTGACATGGCATCTGATTCTGACACAAAGAGACAAAATGACGTGACAAAAATGACACTGGATGTACCAAAATAAATGAGTGCCTAAATCTGTATTTTTCAGAAAAATTAAGGGCTCCAAATGTTACAGATCATCACAGCTAAACAGCTCAGCTGATGTAATTGCCACACCTCCTCGTCTCTTACATCCCTCCCTCTCACTAGATTTAAAACCTGGCACGAGAAAACATCCATTATCGTGTCATAACCAAGAGATACAGCAATACATCTGAACTATGTTGGAGGGGGTGTAGATCAGTGTGGGACTTCATACATATTCTGGGACAGCCCAAAGGCCCTGGACTTCTTAAAGAGTGCTCAAAAGACAAACTGATTTTGGACATTAACTTTGCTCTCGATCCTGCACTTTACAAACTGGGAATGTTCCCTGCTAATATGATGAATAGGGATTTGATTTCTTAATTGAGAACTCTGCTCCGAATAGCAAAGAAAATGATAACAGTTTTCTGGTAATGGCCACAGCTCCCCAGCACAATGCAATGGAGAGACAGGGTAGAGAGATGACAGCTGAAAACAGGGTTGTTGAAAGATGTAGCAGTTTATGTAGGAACTGCTTTCTTTCTGCAGTAGAATCTACCAGAAAATCAAAAATCTATCCCCATAATTCCATAGAATTCATGTGTGCAAACACAAGGGCACAGAGGAGCTGTGTTTTGTTGCAAAAAACAAGAACAAAAAAACAAAACAACGGCAATTATAATGATATTCTTATAAGTTTTAGTGCATCTTCTTTAACAACCAAAGAGGTAAACTCAACCATTTTCAAAGAATTGCAAAAAATTGTATATGTCTGTGTATCCATACATAATATTTGTCTATGTGTGGTAGAGTATGAAAGAAGAGAGTAAGAAAGTCAGACTTCAGAGATGATAAGAGATCAGATATTGGTGGAAGAGCTGAAGTGAAACACTGCCTACCTCCCGGAGCTGAACCCTGACTTTATTGATGGCCTTCAACCAACGAACTCTGGATGGGGAAAAGGGTAATGGGGGCCCGTCATCATGGAACCTGTTTTATATGGATTTAAGAGCAGAGCAGCAGAAAGAGATGGAGAGAATCTCTCAGTTCCCGTTCATCGTAGCACATCAGAACTGAGGTGAATTCTGAACAAAAATCTTACCTCTGGAGTTTAGAGGACCCTCTCTCTGCTCGAGTGTCGTTTTTCAGGCTCTGTCCTATTTCAGGGGTAAGCCTGAGCAGCTCCTGCTCGCTGACAGTCGAATGTCCATTGGTCTGGAGATGTCCATTGGTGCGTGGCTCCCCTCTGGTAGAGGGGTGAAAGCCCGTACTGTGGTAAGAGTGGAAGGACTCCTCCAGTTCTGACCCTCCAGTGCTCTCCTGGCCAGTCTCACTAAGCTGGGAGCTGGTCTGGCTCAGGTTTCCTGATGACCCAAAGCGACTACTTTCCACGGGACTATAATGGTGAGAGAGGAGTGAGGAAATATTCAATGTCAGAATACTTTTTTTAAAGATCACAATTGGGTCAAATACTATTTCTAAATACTTTCTTGGTTTATATTTTTCCATGTTTTTAGATTTTTCCAAGGCTAGATAGGTGGGGATTGTTACACAGAATTCATTTTAAGTGCTTCTTCATTTTTTAAATAGTTTCAATGCTTTTAATTCTGCTTAAACAATCAATCCAATTAATAGTTTTTGGACTGCAATAAACCCCACCCATCTACTAGAATTGTGTGCAAACTCTATATCACTATTTCGCAAAGGTCTACTTTTATCAATAACCTCTCTAAATGATCAATTGGTATAGCTACACACACCACATCATGCCCTAGAAAATACCCAACCTTGCAGGGAGGCTGTCGCATGTTGGAAAATAATGAAAATGTAAAAAGAAGTGTATCAATGTGTTAGCGTGTGCATTATACACTGTGTATGCTGTTCCTACATTAGAGTTGCATTTTTGGATAAAAATGCCATGCATAAGAGTATTTTGCACACAATTATCTGCATATTTTATTGTCAATATTTTCCTTTCACATGTCCACAAGACAGAACACACATATACAGTGTATGATAGTTAGTAAGGTTATGGAGATCCTGGGCTGAAGTACAGACGGATGACAATAAAATATGCAGAGTTGATCTGTGACTTTGATATTTTACCTTTTATAAAGTGGCATTTTATTATCAATTTTATTTTAAGGGGCAGAATGCAGATTAGCTACATTTATAACATTTGAATTTCTGGGTTAAATCCTAAGGATTTACAAAATTTGATTTGCATTAAAATAAATAATCAGAATAAATCTAAAAGAATTTCCACCATATAAAATAATATACAAGACAAATTAAATGATGACAGAATTCCATGTGCAAACAAAATTTACACTATTAGTAATGCCATGCTTACATTTAAATGTATAAATAGGTATTTCATCTCTCTTTAATAAATGAATGAATTTTAAGTATATTTACTTGCTAAGTGCCCATAATTATACAAATATGTACATTTTGTTTTGGAATTCTGTTTTGAAATGACATGTCAAATTATGTAGATGCTACAATTAAAAGAATCTATATCAAAGATTACTCTCTCACACACAGACACACATACATTCATAATAAAATACTAAAACTAGTGAGGATGGTTGGACTGCAGGGCTGGACAGGGAATACATTTTTTTCAGTGTCAATGCATCATAAATGGTGAGGGGGAATACCATTTATTATGCTTCTACTAGCCTTTTTGCATTCAATAGATCCTTCTCGGACTGGTTGTCCAGCTGCACTCCAGAGGTAGGACCTGCAGAGGGGTATGTTTCTACAAGCCCTTCCTTCTCCATTGGGGTCAGGGATGCTGGAGGATCTACTTCAGGAGTGGAGATGCAAATCTGGGGGGTTGTGATATCATCTGTGGAACCTACCGATTCAGTTTTTTGGGCATCAGATGTTGCAACCTTTTGTACAGTTTGTGTTTGACCACTTGTTGGCTTGTTGTCAGTTTTGGGTTGAGATGTTATAACTGGGGCAGCTTGTGGCTTGGGTGGCTCTGCCTGCCAAGGAAAACTTATTTTTGTCCCAAATAACGAAGTGGTGGGTGGCTCTTGTTTTCCAGCATCAGGTTTCTCCTCTTGAAATAGGCTTCCAGAAAGGGTTTTAAGTCCTGAAAATAGACTACTGCCTCCTTCTGTTTGAGGCACTGACTGAGCACCTGACTGCACTGTTGCTGAAAATAGGGATCCAAGAGATTTTCCTGCATCACTCTGTGTCGATATAAAACCCAACAGAGACTTTGCTTGTGGTGGCTCTGCGTTGTTGGGCAACTGATCAGCTGGAGGCGTTATATGAGTGTGTGCCTCTTGAGTATCAGGTGGGACTGAAGTATCACCTTCTTTACTCTCAGCATCTCCTGTAATGACCATGGGCTTCTCAAGTATTATCTCACCCTCAACAGCTGACTTGTCTCCTTCTGTGTTATCTACCTGATGGGTGACATCACATGTAGTGCTTGTTGGAGCACTTGTGACAGCAGAGGTTTCAGAACAAGCTGCCTCCGATGCCATGACACGACTACTTGTTAGGCTACTTGATCGTTCTTGATCATTAGCTGCTAGGGTTGAGTCCACTGTTTTATTTGTGTTAGTCTCTGTGCCAGATGGGGAAACTTTAGGTGGCACACTTTCACTTTTAATTTGTGGCTGTGAAGTAGTGCCAGATGTTGATTTAGGCTCAGCTGGCATTGGTTGAGATGGCTTAGATGGCTGCCCCACACCCCCAAATAAAGATCCACCTATGCCCCCAAGTATTGATGCTCCAGTTTGTGGTCCTGCAGTCTGAGCAGTGACTCCTCCAAACATTCCCCCGAGTAAAGAACCACCAGACTGTGCTGTTGCTGCAGATCCTCCAAACATACCACCTAGTAATGATCCACCAGTCTGAGGACCAGCAGACTTCGCAGTTGATCCGCCTCCAAACATTCCGCCTAATATTGACCCTCCAGGGGTCGGGGCAGTGGTTTGAGGACCAGCCTGGGGAGCAGACCCCTTGAATAATCCTCCCAATAATGATACCCCTGCCTGAGGAGCTGCTGTCTCTGTGTTAGACCCACCAAAAATACCTCCTAATAGTGATGCTCCACTCTGACCAGCAGCAGCTTGGGGTGCTGTTCCACCCAGTCCAAAAAGTGAGCTTTTTTGCTGTTGCTGAGGACCTTCAGTGGGTGCAACTGTTGGTTTGAAAAGGGAGGACATAAAACCTGTAACCGTATCTGCTGGTGAGTCACCAACAGATTTCTGTGGCTCTGGAGGCTTTTGTTGTTCCTGGACCACAGCACTGGCTGGCTGAGCGGCTGGTGTTTCCTCTCCTACTTTAGGTGGTATTGTATCTTTACTCAACTGACCACTCATAAGCTCTGGACTTGCAGGTTGTTGTGTTTGTGCAATGATTTCTGATTCTTTGGACTGAGTATCACTAGCTAAAGCAATTGGTTTGTCAGCATCTTGGCAATGAACCTCTTCTATAACAGTGGCATCAGTTTTGGGTACGCTTGCCTCAAGACACTGAACTGTACTGTCAGGTTGTTGCTGTGTATCTCCCTGCTCTTTGCTTTTGGTAGTAATATCAATTACAGAAGTTTCAGGACCAGCTGGAGCTGGTGCAGTTTTATTGTCAGTGTTGGGTTTTGGTAGAACAGTTGTATCTGAAGTAGTGTCGGAAGGAGCTGTACTTAATGTTTTCTTGTTATCATTAGATTGTGGTGTAGTTGTTGGAGTGGGCGCTGCGGGTGAAACAGATCCTCCAAGCTTTGAAGGTGAACTTTTATCAGGTGTTTCATTAGGAGCAGAAACTCCAGATAAAATGCCGCCCAGAAGAGATGTGCCAGTCTGTGCAGTAGCTGTCTGAGAAGATGATCCCCCCAAAATACCTCCCAGTATGGAGCTATTTGGGGATGCTGATGTTTGGTTTGCAGCCCCACCAAATATTCCACCAAAGGACCCACTAGTCTGAGGTGCTGTAGTTGAAGCTGTTGATCCTCCGAAAATCCCGCCCAAAATAGACCCTCCAGTCTGAGAACCTGCAGCCTGGGGAGCAGATCCACCAAATAAGCCTCCAAGTAAGGATGCCCCTGCCTGAGGTCCTGATGTCTGAGGAGCAGAGCCCCCTATCTTTGTGGGACCAACTTGAGGAGCAGCCTGAGGAGCAGGCCCTCCAAATAAACCACCTAGTAATGATCCCCCTGTTTGAGAAGCTGGTGTTTGGGGCGAGGAGCCTCCAAACATAGCACCTAATAGAGAACTTCCAGGCTGGGAAGAGGGCTGAGGGGCAGAACCTCCAAACACAGAAAACAAACCTTTGGCTGGTGAGTCATTGGAGCCTGATGATCCAGGTGCAGATCCTGTAGGTGAAGGACTGACAGTGCTGGGCCCAGAAAATAATGAAAGTAAACCTTTTCCTGGACTATCCGAAATAAATCCAGCTTGTGGGGATGGGGTCTGTTGGCCAGACCCACTGATCATAGACAGAAGGCCAGAAGCTGGTGGTTCTTTAGAGGGAGCAGAATCCTGGGATGCACTGTCTATGCTTGTTTCCTTTCGGACAGCAACACTTTCTGAATTTGGTTCCATAGATGCAATGTCTTTAATCATGGCACTCTGTGTAGTATCTACAGTAGTATCAGTGGATGGGCTAACATGAACTTCACTTGATATTCCACTGGTAGTTGCTGCTGCTGAGGCATGACTAGTGGAAACAGTTGAAATTTGGGGAGAAATTTGCTGTAAAGAGGTAGTTGGTGGCTCTTGAACTGTTGATGAATTGGGAGTTTGCTGTGGAGGTGACACAACTTCATTAAAAACAGACAGTATACTCTTTGCAGGTTCTTTGGGTTCTGCGGTCCCTGGGGATGCAGACAGATTTGCACTTCTACTAGCTGCTGGTGTTTCAGGAGCACCGGGGGCACCAAACATGGAGAACAAGCTTTTTCTTGGACTTTCACTAGAGGAAGACAAGCCACCCAATATTCCCCCAAGAACAGAGGCAGCTGGCTGCCCTTGTGCCTGAGGTTGTGCCTGAGGTTTAGATTGTGTCTGAGGTTCCCCTTGGGTTTGTGATTGAGCTGCTCTTTGTTGAGGTGATGGTGCTGAAGGCTGAGGTTGTGGAGGACTGGGATCACTAAACATTGACAACAGCCCCTTCATTGGACTTTCATTTGAACTTGATGACCCTGGCAGAATCCCTCCTAGAAGAGATCCTGTCTGGGCTTGAGACTGCTGGGTGCTTGGACCACTAAACATTGAAAGAAATCCTGTATTTGGGGGGTCCTTCGGAGGAACAGTACCCTGTTGTGGTACTTCAGCAGCAGGCTTGGTTTGAGGAGGAGGCTGAGGAGAACTTGATCCTCCAAACATTGATAATAAACTCTTACCAAGTGATTCCTGTTGAGGAGGTTGAGGAGGTTGTGGAGCTACACTTGGTGGATGTCCTTGAGGCAAAGGCCCAGTACTAGATGAAGTCTGTGGAGGATTTGGCCCACTAAATATTGATAATATACTTTTACCAAGTGATTCTTCTTGTGGAGCTGTAGCTGATGCAGGTGTTTGAGATGTTGGTCCAGATTGTGCAGCTGCAGTTGATCCTCCCAGCATTTCTCCAATTGAAAATCCAAACAGTCCACCAGATGGTTTAGTTGTGTCATGTTTTGTCTGTTCTGTAGGTGGCATAGTTTCTGATCGGCTTGTAGCTGGGCCTCTGGGAGAATTGGGAGGAAATGCCTGGGACATACTTTTGTTTGGGGGTTGGCTCTGTGTGGGCCGAGAAGCACCACTTTGGTCCATTGTTTGTTGTCTCTGTATACCCTTAGGTCTAGATGCTGATGTTAGTGAACTCTCTGTAACACTGGGTTTCATTTGCTGTTTCTGTGGTGGAGAGGGCTCAGTGCTAAATAGGCTGCTTATTGAGCCAAAGAGATTTGATACTCCTGTTGCTTCTGTATTTGAAGGAGTACTACCTGGCAATGAGGCAGTGCTGCCAGTTTTGCTCTGCTGACTGGGAGATGTCTGAGAACATTTCTGGGGATCAGGCTTTGGTTCTTCTATTCTTACTGCAGATTTCAGAAAGTTCATAAAGCCTGCCTGTGGTTGTTCAGTGGATTTCTCCACCGGTATATCCACTGGCTTTTCAGCTGTGAGCGGCCCAGATGGTCCAGGTTTAGTGAGAGATTCTTTTGATCCTAAAGCCACTGTGACATTGGACTGTGGTGGAGGGGTTGCTTGTTGTACCATTGTACCTTGACGTGAAAGTCTTGGTTTCTGTGAAGTTGTATGTGATTGTACTGAGGGGTGAGTAACTTGAGAAGTTGTTGGTATTGTGGGCAAAATTCTTCCCTGTGTGGTAGCTGGTCTCTGTATCTGTTTAACACTTTCTGGCTGAGTCACAGCAGCAGTGGGTTCTTCTTTGATGATCTTGGACTTCAAACTTTGGAAACCTGATGCAAGAATGTTCTTTGAACTTTTGTCAGTAGGTTGCTCAAGAGAGGATATGCTAGTTTTGTTTAATTCCACCTGTGATGCTTTGCCCACAAAGGAGGATATAAGGGAAGAAATCTTTTTGACTTGACGATTGGGTTGTTCTTCTCCTGGTAAGACTCTCTGCCTCCATTCTTCCTCCAATACATCATCTATATGCTTCACTGTAACCCCAGTGGATGAACGCCGCCGTTGGCTAGGTTGGTAACAGTTATGAAGAAGCTGTTGATTCAAATTCGTAGTGGGGGTAGAGTTCAGAGAAACAGCAACCTTTTGAGCAAGAAATGTCTTCATTTCCTGGCTGTTCCAATAAGGGCCAATTCGGTCTTTATTATGACAGGAAAGGTCAATAACACCTTTGCACTGGTCCTCATAGATGTAACTGGGCTGTCTTGGATCCATCCTGACTTTGTTTAATCTGTAAGATGTCAAATCTACATTTTGTTGCCCTTGTGACAGAAATGAATTTTCAAACATTTGAGAAAACTGCTCAAGATTTAAATTCATGATCTGATTTCCTTTTCTATAGGCAGCAGACAAATCTAGGGGAGCATTAAGAAGTTGAGAATCACAGTGATCTTGACCAGGTAGCCAAAGAAGCTCATCCTCATTGTAAAGTGGAACTTTAAAACCACAGACACAAACCATTTCATTGTGCAACCAAGCACTGGGAAAACCACCTAAGTTCTGTGCATCTCCCCAAGACTCGCCTTCAGGAGCACACGCATAAACATATTCACCTGCTGCATCTGTAAGCAAGGCATAAATGTATTCATGATCTGTATAGACAAAGTAGCCACAGTCACCATCTTCTGCTGGCCACCACATTCCTTGTTCCAAAAGTGCAAGCCACTGTTGATACCATTCAGTGTCTTCGAGATACAGGGAGTCTTCCATCTCAGTTTGGGCACCTGGAGGACAGTTTGAATCTACTGGTCTATTCAAATTAAACAGACTCTGATGGATCATGCCATTAGTATGAAAATTTTGTGGGACTGCATTATCCATTCCATACTGCCAGTTAGCCGAATAAGATAAGCTTGGTGCAGTCTCCTCGTAATAGCCTTCATGGTATGAAACCCCATTCAAGCTGTAAGTGCTACCATCATTGAAAGAGTGCCATTTCCCAAACTTTGCATTACTCTGTTTAGTTGTTAAATTCAAAGCACCCTCTTCATTAGATGAATATTGTATGTTTCCCAGGTCTTCATAACTGTTCCATAATTTCCTCTTGGGATATGGATCATCATTCCTGAGTCCCTCCATCTGATATGGTCCAATTTGCTCTTGGTGGGAAACACCTTGCCAAGATGTAGAGGAGTTAAATGGCTGATATATATTTGAGGAGCTGCAGTGAAGAGCAGATGTTTGTAATGGCACACTTTCACAGTTCTGTCTATACACTTGATCCTCTCCCTGGAATTGATAATTTAGTGACTCATTCTGAAACTGCTGCCATAGAGCACTTTCACGAATCCACTGGTTTTCATCATAAGAGGGACTAATTCCATAAGGAGACAACTGACCTTGATAAAGATTTTGGCTTGCAGCTCCATACAAAGAGGAATTGCTTCCACCAATACAAGCTTGTGTGGCCATCATTGAAGAAGTTGTATGGTTTTGTAAAAGGGAATTAATATTTCCTGTACTATAAGCCATTGGGTGAACTGACTGAAGTGAACCAGAATAATATAACTGAGATAAATTACCTGTGCTAATTGAGGAGTATGTTGCCCGACTCTGAAGAGATCTTGCAAAAGTAGCTGATGTTCTTAAGTCTAAACTCTCGGCATCAATTGACACAGGAGCACCTACTAAAGCATGTCTGCTCTGTCCTGGATTGACAGAACCTGAAATAACTCTTGGGCAGCTGTCTGAGGAAGCACTCTTTAATATGCCCAAAGGTAACTCTGTGCACTTAGTTGAGGGTGTCTGTTGTTCTGTATTCTGACCTGATACTTCTACTTGTTTAGGAGTAGAAGGGTCCTCAGTTACATTTTTGCTGAACAGTCCAGATAAAAACCCTTTCTGGGCAGTTTGTGGAATTCTCTTCTCTGTCGCTGCATGTTCTTGTGAGGATTGTTGTGTTACATTAGTGTGTAGCTGTGTTTGCTGTGGGGTCTTCATTGCTGCTGAATAACTAGCTTTCTGTTGCAATGACTGTCCTGTTGATGTCTGGCAGGATGTGTCAGTACTTTCAGATGATTTTGTTAACTTGTTAAACAACCCTGACAGCACCCCAGATTGACTTGTTGCTGTCTCCTGTTGTATTACAGAAGTCTGGCTGCTTGGCACTTCAATTTGTTGTTGTGTCTCATGGATGACTTTGGGCTGCTGTTGTTGAGGCATATTTTCTGAGGAGGACTTGAATAGCCCAGAAAGTAGACCACTTGCTTGAGATGGTTTTTGTGTTGAGGTATTTTGTGGTTGATTTTCACAGGAAATTGGGTTATTCCTTGCTCTTGTTTGCTCTAGACTGGATTTACTTGGGGCAATTCCGTGCTGTTGTGCTGATGGGTGCTGTTGTGTGTTTATGTTGTCTGCTGAAGCAAATTTAAAAAGACCAGATAAAAGACCACCTTGTTGGGATGGCGGTTGCTGGAGTGGAACTGTCTGTTGTCGAGTAAAGCCCGGTTTACTTGTCTCCTGTTGGACAATTTGCTGACTTGGTGCTCTATTCCTGAGATGAGGGCCTCGGTTTGGACCTTGAGTATTCTGTTGGTTGAAATCCCCTTGATTATACTGACCACTGCTTTGTTGATGCTGAACTGTTTGGCTGCTTGAAATTTTCTCAGAGGATGAAAATTTAAGTAAGCCAGACAACAGCCCCTTTTGCTGAGGTTGTGTTTGAGTTTCATCTAAAGTCTGCTGATGAGCAGAAAAATTGCCAGGGATGCTTCTTTGCCTGTCATCTTCAGGGGGGTGTACGTTTTGTGGCACATTTTCTGTTGATGAAAACTTCAAGATCCCTGAAATAAGACCCCCTCTCTGTGAAGCTGATGAACTCTGTTGTGGGGGAGGGTGATGAGGAAATTGTTGGGGATTACTGCTCCTGGGTTGCTGATTGTTATGAGAAGCTTGCTGTGGCAAACTGCCAGATAGGTCACTCGTAGAGCCAAATTTAAGAAGACCTGATAGCAGTCCTCCTTGTTTGGGTTGATTAGAGCCCATATGAGGGATGTCCTCTGTTGAGCTCCCTTTAAAAAGACCTGTCAAAAAGTTTTGTGATTCAGGTTGATTTGGAGCTTGATGCTGTGTGTCATGATGGGCTGGTGTTGGTCTCTGATTTGATATATGTTGTGCATGTGAACCAGATGGCACTTTGCTGTTCTGAGGCTGCTGATTACTGGTCAAATTCTGGTTTGAACCAGAAGGAGCAGGGGTAGGGTTAAATATGTTGGAAAACCATCCTTTCTCAGTGTTGTCCTGGGGCGCGGCAAAATTCTGTGTCAACGTAGTAGATGTTCTTGAAGTTGAATCATGATGTGATTGCACAGGATTCTGTGTGTTCATAGAGGCACTAACATCTTCACTGGATGTAAACTTTAACAAACCAGAGAGTATGCCACCCTCTGCTTTGGGACGCTGCTGAGTGGAGACATTTTCAGAGGAGAGGAAAGGCAGTTTAAGCTTACTACTTAATGATGGGTCCTCCGCTGGTTTCTCTAGTTGGGGATCCTCTGTTGATCTAAACACTGGATAAACTGCCACAGGTGGTGCTCCCTGAGGTGGAACAGGGACAACAGGTGTGATCAATGAACTAAATGACTTCTTCAGTGGGCTAAAGAATCCAGTGTTTGCTGATTGTGTTTGGCCCATCGGCTTTGGTGGCCCCAGAACAGGCAGATTTTCTTCTTTGCAACTCATTGGATTTTGTCTGCCATTGATATTTTCATTTTGTTTCGGACCCAAATGTTTCTCCTGTGATGAACTTCTTATTTTTTCTGATTTCCTTCCTCCCTCACCTGTCATCGACAGTTTATCTTGATGAGCAGGTTTCCCATCCCATTTCTCACCCCACTGTGTATGGCCTTGAGAATATGGGGTCTCTGATTGGTGTTTGTATTCAGTCGAGTTCCCATTATCTCCTGCCGAAAAAAGCTTTAAAGGATTCAGTTTCCCCAAGACTGAGTTTCCAGGAGCATTTTGAGGTTTGGTTACAAACTCAGGTACGTATTCTTTTGCACTTGTTTGAGTCTGACTCCGTGTAGGAGCTTTTGTTTCTTGATTGTGAACTTGTGTCTTGGCATCATGTGGTGGCTGAGAAGGCAAAGAACTGAATGATTTTTCAGGAGAGTTTTCTACCGGAGATACAACAGCTACAGGAGCTGAGCTATTTGATTTAGGAATAAAGGAGAACAGTTTTGTTAGTCCAGATTGTGAGGGTTGTGCAGATGTTGCCTGAGGAGATGGGACAGGCTGTTTGGGGCCTCCTCCAACTCTGTCAGTAAGAGAGCTAAACAATGAGCTCATGGCATTTTTTACTCCTGAAATACTCTGGTCAGGAGCATGTGATTGGGGCTCTCCTCTAGGATCCTTTGATGAACTATATGGGTCCTCTCCAAAAGAATCGGTTCTATTGCTACCAAGAGATGAAAGCCTAGATTTGCTTGATTTAGGAAGGGAACCATACTTGCTAATTTCCTCCTCTTTTTCAGCAAGGTATTCAGAAACTGTTTCAACCAGACACTGGAGCTCATCCATAGGGTCTACATATTCATCACTTGGTTCCTCTACAGGAGAGAGCATTGCCTCCGTAGCCCATCCTCCAATTTTAGCTTTTCCACACTTCTTCTCTCGAGGACCCTGAGCATTTTCCATGTGGCCCTCATAGGAGAAAGAATATCTGTCTTTGTAATGTCTTGTGTTCTCTGGGTGAAAGTCTTCTGCTGTAAAGGCAATGTCATCAATATCCTCCTCTGCTCCTATGGAATATTGCAGATCCTCAGAATTCTCTAAATCAAAATCAAACCGTGCCCTCATTCTAGCTTCTTGCTCTTTTTTGTATGCCACGTAATTCTCCAAAGTGTTGTCCAGCTCATTTTTAGCCCACATTCTTGTCTTGTAGAGAAGCCCATTCTTGTATGGCCTGAGGCATGATGTCATTCGCTCCTCCTCTTCCTGCATCTCTGCCACCTGCCGCATAAACAGCTCCCCTCTCTTCTCACGGAGCAATGCAAGGTCAGAGGGAAAAGCCTCGTCTCTCATTTTGTCTGCCTCTGTACTGAGCAACCCTCCTGGGTCCCTTATCTTTTTTTTCCGCCGCCGATCAATAGTGTCATAACCCTCAGGGTAGGTGGCAGGCAGAAAACCACTTCGTTGGGTATTTTGACGGATAGGCGTGTGCGGTGGCTCAGGGTAGGGCCTTCCCATTCGAAGGATAACGTTGTCTTCCTCATCATCTAAGAAATCACTCAGCTGAGGCTTGCCCTGCCCTTTGTATTTGTTTTCCCAGTCTTCAACACCCATGCCAGAATCTACAGGTATAATTCTGACCCTTCCTTTCTGGTTTAACAATCTTATTAAAGTTAAAGCATATATTTAACCAAGGGATTGGAAAGGGTACAGGGACAGAAAAGAAGAAGCACACAAACAAGAAGAAAAAATGCAAACACAAGTTAAGCAAAATGATAAAGAGAAATTTAGATGAGAACAGTTTCATGCAAATGTGAAGACACAATCATGCCCATCAGTTTTGTAATCAATGTTGTAGTAATATTACAACATTCTTATCAGATTACAAGCTAAATAAATATATAGCAGTTGTTGATGATCTTGTAAGGATTGCGGACAGCTTAATTACACTGTCATCAGAAAGCTAAGATACCTGAAAACAAATAGCAAATTACAGAAATTGCCTGAAACGTGTAACGCATTTTGATGTGCATGGGTAATAAGACTGTTTGTGTATGCGAGAGTGTGTGTGCCTGTTTGTAAGTGTCTCTGAATTTAGATCTTTGTAAATCCCCACAGCAGTCATGCTTATCAGTACTTCAACACTCAGCCTGCAACCGTGTTCATGAGACATACATGCTAAATCACCACCATATGGCGTACACTAGACAAGTTTTTAATCACCGCAGAAGTGCGTGCGTGTGTCACTGACCCACTCACTCCATGTGTTACAGAGGGATTTCCTCTGTGATGTGGCTAAACCAAGTTCAGAGGCTTTCAAACTACCAGGACCTTTAACCAACACAACAGACCCTCAAGACAAAAAGAAACATGAACAATGAGCTTTCCCTGGCTGTAATCACATTTTTTTTTCTGACGTAGAATTATCCGGATCAACTCGCTATCAGTCAACACAGGCAGATTTGCAGCAGTCTCACTGGTACACATTTATTCCATGACAATCCAAGAGTGGACAAAAGTAAATTCCATGCACCAAGACTATTCGTCCCAAAATTGGACTCAAATTGCTGTATACTGGTAATAAAAACAACATTGTATTATCATTTTTATAGCAGTAGTATTGCAGATATTGTCTTTTCCTCCAATATTCCTAGTATTTCCATGTAAATACATTATTTTAGTAACACTCTACCACTAACACTTTTAGCCATTTCAACAACATTCTAATTTCAATCATATCAAGCACATATTCTCCTACACCTCTTGATGTGCAAGTCAGTGGACAACTACAATAATATGTATTAAAGAGCAAGAGAGAGCTGATTGCATTCCAGCACTTGGGCTGAGGATATAGGATGTGACAAAATCCATTCCGCCTCTAGAGTACAGATCCCACCTGGTCTACTGAAGCAGCTAAATGAAACATCCACTATGGCACAAAAGAAAGCCAGCTCAAAGACAACAAGTAAAAGCACAGAGCTCCAGCCGTGTTGAGTTCTTGGAGAGGCAAACTATCCAAAAGAAAAAATGAAGATGCATGATGATTAAAAGAGAAATTAAACAAGGCAGAAAATAATTAAATTGGCAAAATAATGAAACAACATACAGAGCTGCTGTTTATTACTGAGAGGACACATGCTCATTCCAATGCAATCAGTACAACAGCCCTGCAATATATATTACATTTGCTGAGCTTATTATGTTGAGGTTTTGCTCATTTTGTGTCAGAGATGTTGTGGAATCAAGTTGAATCAACACCTCTAAGGCCATAGTTGGGGGTTATGTTGTATTACCATTTTCTGAATGAGGATGTTTATGTGTGACGCTGTGGATTCTGTGGTCTACCTGGTTCCTCGCTGGTCCCTGTAGTCCAGGTCAAAACTGTGGACAGAGTCTGTGCAGGAGTCTGGATGGTGCTGCTGCCGGGACCCCATGGGATACTGGTGCATGGAGGAGTTGGGCTGTGCTGTCGTGTGGTAACGTGGAGGCAGGCTGTTACTTGTCTCACTGCGGTAGTCACTATCCCTGTCATCTACAGCACTGTCCTGGTCATCCAGAGCTGCAACAGGACAAAGAAATAAATGAATAAAAGACTCTTTCCTGTAACATTATTAAGTGTGTTTTGTGTGACAGCAAGCATTTTCTTTAAAAAATACCCTTGCTTATCATTAACACATGTCAAAGCTGAGGATGCATCCTTGTTCAGATTTTGCCTATCTGGACAAGACTGTTAAGAGCTGAAGAAATAAAGCAGAGGATGCCAGGTTAATAGAGGGTTTGAGAGGGCAAAGGTCATGCACTTTTACAAGATTATATCCATTATACATTATACATGCAAGCTCTCCTGCTACATTGAAGACATTCAGCTGCTCAAATCTGTTATCCTCTATATGCTGTTGCTGTTTCATCAATGCATCAAGAATTTATAGATACAGCTGCACCTGAATATAATTTAGTCTTTGTTTTCCTACAATAACTATGTGGACAAAACCTGTACAAAATAATTAAATGCAGCTGTAACGAAAGCTCTACTTATAATAATAGACCGATGTTGCTCTAAGCAGAGCACCAACAGTATGTGGATCTCTTTCTGAAAGTGACCTTGCCAACCCCAGTCATGACCCTTAGAAAACTTCTTTCAAGGGCTAAACATGAGTTTGGCGTCTGCTGGAGGGGACAGCTGAGCTGAGGTTTATCGTTTCAAAGCGATAAAGTGAGAGGGTGAAGGAGAACTGATTCTGTAAAACTGATAAACTGATTCTGTTGATATAAAGTCGGAGGACAACGAGATGTCAAGGTGACATATGAATATAGTTTAGCAAAGACCGACACCTATCAGTTTAGTGATGCAACTGCAATTTACACACTGAGATTTGATCAGGGCTAACTGGGGGGCAATAACACACTTGTGAAATGTCCCTAATCACCCTCTAAGAAAGTCTAATAATATAATATTGTCTAATTACAAACATTATTTCCTGTTTTTGTCTAATTTGATATAAAGTGCAGCTTGTTACATCTTATTGGTGTACTGTAAAATAAAGTGCAACCCAGGGTCTTTCCAAAAATGAATAGAAGAAGATGAATATTTTTGATATTTTTACTCCTTTTCCAGTGTGTTAAATCAGTAATTTGTGGATTAAGTATACATGGGTTATGAATATCATATGACATAGCATAGAAAATAGGAAAATAGCAAGAACAAGAAAGGAAAAAAAGCCAAATGGGATTTAAGGAAAAAATTGAGGGAAATCAAATGTTAGAGTGAAATAATGAGGAAAAAAATGCATGGAACCTCATAGATTACATGTTACTGGGGGATATGGGGCATTAGGGCATGCAGAGGGCACTGAGGATTGGCCAGGGGTAGAATTTGATCAAAGTGTGTTTTACATACTCAGTGGGTCAGCCCATCCGAAATAGTTGCCTGGTGAAAGTGCAGACGTTACAAGTGAGAGGTACAGTCAGAGCAGGCAGGGGTTGTGAAAAAAAAAAAAAAAAAAGTGTTCCTATGCTGTTATAACAAGAGGATGAAGGAACCCCATCAGTGGTTCTCAGAGTGGAAAACAAACTAACAGTCTGTGACAACAGTGAGAATATTTAACTCATCTCAATTAAGTTTTTGAAATTATATAAACTTAATTTGACATGTTTATACTTCATTTTCAACTCTGATTAAGGTGATTCAACTGTTGTTACATCAGGCAGGAAGTGAGAGGAAACAATATCAAAGCCTGAGACTTAGAAGAGTGAAGAATTGGCTCCATCTAGAGGTCAAGAGCAGTATGGGCAGGCACACTCACAGCACTGCGAGGCCGCAAAGGGCAGTGGGCGACTCTGAACGTCATCCTGGAGAGTGTACTGGAGAGGAGAGGAAGTAAAAAACAAAAAAACCAGAGCAGTCATCAAGTGTTTGTCATGTTGTCATTATGTTATTATTACCACAGTAATTTACTAGGACCGCTCCACATAATTTTTTTTTTTTTTTAAACTGTAAATAGAGCAGTTCTGTGTCATTAGGACAAGAGGTAGTAAACAGGATTTTTTTATAGAAACAAAAGACAACAACAGTTTTTTGAGTGAATCATGAAACAGAACAATTCAAACCAGCAGGAGACGTTTACAACACACTTGCGCTGTTATTCAGAGAGGAAGTAACTAAGTACAAATGCTTACTTACTGTACTTAGGTAGAGTTTTCAAGTATCTGCACTCTACTTGAGTATTTATTTTTCTGACTTTTTAATTTTACTCCTGACATTTTTAACACAAATATCTGTACTTTCTACTCTAGATTTTCAAAACAGGCTCATAGCTTTAGCTTTCAACCTAAATTGATTGAACAGTAACACAGAAAAGACAATTCCTTGGTATATCCATCAGTGCATATCACACACGACAGACGCAACAAGACAAAGAAGACAAAACAGGACAAAATACGACGTGACAAGACGACAAAACGAAAAAGATCTAACAACATGAAAAAGACATAATAAGACAAAAAAGACAATAAAGACAATGAAAAACAGCGTAAAAGAGACAGGACAAAAACAGACGTAAAATGACGAAAAACAAGATGATGAAAAATATTTATCTATAAGAAAACAATGTCAAAGAAGTAACAAGATGAAACAGTCCAGAAAGCTTTGCACAGAAACAAAAAATAAAATAACCTTTAGAAGGCTACTTTTTTTTTTTCAAAGTATAACTTTGATTACTTTTTAGAGCCTTTTTTACTCTTACTTAAGTTACAAAGTTGAATTTGTATTAGTCCTTAACTCAAGTAAAAGTAAAAACCTTTACTGGAGTCTTCTTTTTTTTTTTTTTTAAATACAAGTATCTGTAACTCTCGTGAAGACAGAATGTGTGTTCTTTTGCTACCTTTGCTATGACTCCTGAATACAAATAAAAGCAGTAACATCTTGTTAAATTGCACTTTACCTCATCATCAATTCTCATGGTATTGATGCGTTCCAGCTTGCCCGTCCAGTACTGTGCCTCATCATCTGGGATGTCTGGTACAGAAACACGCACACAACAAACATACACGTGAACTCATGTTTGAAATGAACATCAAGCATCACATTCCAGGATGCCATCATGATACATTTATGCCTGTTTAATTTCTCATGAGTGTCTTTGGAATGCAGAAATGGAAATAGTTAGCAATGGCCACAAGCTGTTAAGGGACCAGAAACGTCAGGAAAATGTTTTCATCACAGTAACAAAGATCCAACATCCACTGGTGCCACAGTCGAGTCACGACAGTCACATACCAAACAGATTTTGAGAGGTAGTACAGTACAGTACAGTTTCTAACACAGAATTAAAATACTAACAGAAACCAGAAAAACTATTTCCTCGATATTACTTTTTCATGTCCAATACTGATACAGCAACCTTGACTATCTGCCGATACCAATCCGATACCTCCTTTTCCCTTTTCTTAAAAACTAAGCTTTAATAATACATGTGTATGGATGCACTTTGCTTAACCTAGCTATCTAAAAAACATCATGCTCCAACTGTGAAACAAATATTCTACTCCCATGAAGGAAGAAATACACAGAACACAACATGACTTGGTTATGCAATACTACTGCTGCTTTATTACTTGTTTTTCACACACCTAGCTACTAGCAACATTTTTATTGGGCGCCATCTTTCCATCATTCAAACTGAAATTTAAATTAAATGCAAATTGCTGTTTTACTTCCTTGATCTTAAAATAAGTCTCATAGCTGAGATGGTGACAGCGCTGCTGACAGGTCTCACTCCTGTTCTGGCCACTGTTCACCTGACACATGCTGCTCATCTGTGTTACTTGTGGCACATCTCTCTTTACAGCATGTCGCTCAAAATGTATTTTAGCATTTACGTCATAGTTTAGGCTACTGAATCAAATCAGATTATACTTTTTTTCCCACTAATATCCACTCCACGGTTGTAGAAAATGCTTGTCATTTTTAGGTATACGGGAACTACAGGTGCAAAATTAGCTGTTGCGCTAACCCCATCACATTTTCATCAATGTTGTTCAGTCAGTATAAATTCAGTCAAAAGTTCAGTTCAGTCAAAATAAATACTGTAAGTACCAGATCATGTGCTCTCTCCATTCCCATTTTCCGGGGGGGATTTGCACTGCTCTGTAGACAGATGCACATTAAAGGCCTCACACACAAAGGCCAGGGCTTCAAAGACACGCCGACCCACAGCTTTAATGAATGGCTCTGGTGGCACAGAGAGTCATGATGGCCTCCTGCAACCTTGAAAAGGTCTCCTCTCAAAACACAGAAAGAGGCTCGCTCCCACTCAGTGGACAGACACCCTGCTTTAACTTTGATGCCTTTCGATCACAAGGTTTGAGCCCTAGAGTAGGACGAGCACAGGGGACATTTCATCCCTCCAGTCATTAAGACCTTTAAAATGTTCCCAAGGAAAAAAAGTAAACCAAATTAACTGCATAAGTTAACTCATATGATTACTCATCAATGGAAATCCTTTTTATTAGATTAAACAACCAATGTTTATGGTTTAGTACACTGGTTGATCACAGAAATTGAACGAGGTATAGTGAGTGTCTCCACTACTGGAAAACATTAAAGCTCTTCTGTTTAATATTATTAAATTACAAATTAACCAAATTATTGCAAGTATCGTAAAAAAAAAAAAAACGGGATACTTTTGAGTATCATTTAACTGACCACTTTTAATCTCATTTAGCTCACCGTTTTTTGTTTTTTGGGTTGGTAACAGTTCAACAGTTCAGTCTCAATTCTCTCATCAAAAAGTACACTGTTCGCTAACTGCCCAGCACCAGACAGCACACAGACAATTTAGCAACTAGCTGGTGGAGACCAAAAAGGAGAAAAAGGATAATGAAAATCTAAAAACAATCAATATAAGCTTTAATTTAAATGCATATGCAAAGGTTCGCTATGGATGATTCCAGAAAACAGTGAATAAGTGACTAACAGACCTAAACTCACAGACATATGGTCCTTTTCTTATTTCAAAGCATCCTTAATTGTTCTTTAATCCCGTTGGCCACAGTGGAATGACCTGGCAAAGATATAATTATATTAACTGGACCTAAGCTAATAAAAGAGGATCTGCCTTTGATGAGTCAATGCCCCCAATTTAAGGAAGACAAAAAGTCCTCATCCCCCATGGAACCAGATAGAGGAAATTAAACGGTAAAACAAAATTTATCCAAGATGATAATCTAAGAGTGTCCTGTTTCAAGTCATTAGTTGATCAAAAGTGTTATCCATGCATGTTTTCTACTCCATTTGGGATGACAGATCAATACAAGCTGTGATTGCATAAGACTGCAGGACATGAAGACGTCATCAATTTGTTCCACACTGCCCCAGGCTGGACAGTTTTTCCTGCGTAGCCTCAGAAACAGACTGCTGACATTTCAGCAGGAAAGATGTGTGGCCTTTCTGTAACTCAGTGGATCAAGGTTTGATTTGCCCCACAGTAACTAGAATCACTCTTGCACCCTCTACATCACTAATGCACCCGCTGTAGTCAGAGCGGGTACTTGAGATGACAGCACAGGGGAAACGTCTTACATAAGCACCTGAACTTTTCAGAAGTGTGGGTTATTGCCTCATTCAGGTGATTTAATGGAAAAAAAGGGATTGGCAACTCTGGTATCTCACCAAAAGGCAGCTCGAAGCGAGTATCCAGCAGGACTCGATGTGGGGTTGGGTTCTTGGTGCCATAGATCTCATCCGCCTTCATCAGCACCTCTGCGTCGAGAAAGATCCACTCACCAGAGCCCTCCTGGAATTTAATATGCATATTGATATTTACCATCATACACAAGTCAACCTGCAAAAAGTGCATTTGTATTATGTTTAAAGGTTAAGTTCGGTTTTTTGACACCTGGACCTTATTGTTAGGATTAAATACGCTCGTAGACTCACCCAGACAATTTTGGCGGAGCTCGGAGCCGTTTTCGAGCAATTTAGATCCATCCGACGGCGTTTTTTCTCATGCCATAGTAGCGGACAGGGCCAGAAATCGAAGCCCCTAAATTAGACATTATCTGCTGCGAAACTCGCTCATTTCACCTACATTTTATAAATGAATGGCCAGTGTTACGCAATGACGAACCATGTTTCTAGCTGTGTAGCCCGTAGCCTAGCGCCGGCTCTACTCAGCTGCGCTCTTGCGGCGCATGTCTATGACGTCACCAAAAGTTACCCATCCTTGTAAAGCCCCATGACCATAACAACGAAGTTGAGCTGACATGGTGATAACACTGGCCATTCATTTATAAAATGTAGGTGAAATGAGCGAGTTTCGCAGCAGATAATGTCTAATTTAGGGGCTTCGATTTCTGGCCCCGTCCGCTACTATGGCATGAGAAAAAGCACCGTCGGATGGATCTAAATTGCTCGAAAACGGCTCCGAGCTCCACCAAAATTGTCTGGGTGAGTCTACGAGCGTATTTAATCCTAACAATAAGGTCCAGGTGTCAAAAAACCGAACTTAACCTTTAAGCTACGTAACAACAAAGCCCAAGTGTTCTTTTTGGGGGTGTGTGTGTGTGGATGCACGTTCCTACCTCCTCCGCCTGTTGGATACTCTTTAATGGAATCCAGGCTGTCCCCACCATGGTGTCCCAGATGAGGCCTTTATTCCACACCTCAACAATGAGGCCGAGGTCCAGTCGGTTGATCTCACTGGGGAAAAAGGCATTATTCAGGTATCAAGTAATGTAAAGTAGGAATGCATGACACTAAAAACCTACACCTACACATTTTTTTCAAGGGGTCTCCTTACCGAAAAAGATGCTCTCCCCCATTTTATTCAGTAGTAAACACAAGATTTCCGCACGTCACCAACCCAATATGAAGGGCTTCCCTAAAGACTTTGGATTTGCTCTGCGATGAAGTTTTTCTTTTTAAACTCTTTAATAGTTTCAACCCAGTTCTATCGATGAAAATTGGGAGACTGGGGGTTAAAATATCAATATTCTAAACAATCAATACCACCAAAAACTAACTCAACATTTAGGGCATATTATTTTAAATTTTTATTTAAAAGTAGAAATAATGAGGCGAAAGCATGACAACAGATATGGCAAATGAGACGAGCGATTAGAAGAAGACAGCGCTGTGGACAAATTAGAGGAGGCGGGACCATGTAGGCACTGCAGTGGTTTGTGTCCACTTCCTGTCGAAAAGAGAGTGAGAAAGTGCACCTGGTACCAGATTATCAATGCTGCTAAAAAAACAGTATTGAAAGCATTTTAAATATTATGTTTATTCCACCATAAGAGACTTGATGTTCTCTGCAATGAGGTGGAAAAAATGTGTACACATATCCATATCAGAAGTCAGCCCAAAAAATATATTGACATAGCACAAATTGGCCAAAATCCAATGATTTGTATCTTTAATGTCAAACCAAGCCTTTCCTAATATACTGAACTATCAGTGGATATAAGAGCCAGACAACAGCAAGTGTATAGTTTGAAGCTTTCTTATCAAAAGCGAGAAAACTTTCCAGTATGTCATTTAAATCACATTCAATGAACCAGAAATTTCTACATAATTACTGCCAGGCGCCACCACTGGCTGATAACAAAGGCCACTTCCTCTTTTTGTTGTGTATTAGCCGTCATAATCCATTCAAGCCTTGTTTTGTCATTCAGCACGCTATTCAAAGGGCTCAAAAACAGCTTGATGACAGCAATAAAATGGCATATCAAATTTGAAAGGGGCCGTGTGACAAGGGCATTTGCATATTCTCATCTGTGGCAGTTTACAACTATCGACAGGCCAAACAAAAGCAAGATGAGAGGAAAGATAATCAAAGAGAGCAGCTAATTGAGAGAAGCAAAGGGGAGGGCGCTGAGTAACCAGGGTGTCCAGGTGCAGAGATGTAGGCCTTATTCAAAATAGCAGTGTTCATTCAAAATAGCAGAGAATAAATTATTCTAACAGGGGATTAATATCAAAATGGTGCTAATTTTAACTTTGAGATTTCCAATGCTATTTGAAGTCTGTTTCCAATCACGTCAATTTTTATTGTATGATTATGCATTATCCATGCAGTTTGCATTAAAACAAACAAAAAGACTGTTAATCCACTTTTGTTTTCTAACTGACTGGAATCCACTTGCAAATGCTCACCTGAAAGTAGCCACTTATCTTGACAACATGTGGCGAGTCTCTCCCTGATCGTTTGTCAGGTCCACATCACTTTATAACCATTTCAAGCTTTTCAGAAATGCATTTAACTTCATTATATTATAGAGGCTCCTATTCTAGCGCAAGCCAACATGAATAATTTCAGTGCTAAAGCAACAGGGTGGATGCACAGCGGACATGAACATATACTTTGTTATTAGCCACTATTCTTCATAGCATATCAAAACCACACATTCTTATCTCATATTGCACCATGGTTTGAAATCAGTCCAATATAGTATGGTGCAGTACTTTTTAAAAACGTAAGATAGGAATTGTTTGTAAGTTTGGGAAATACGTTGTTTGCTTTCTATCCAGAAGTTAGATGAGAGGATTGACACCACTCTTGTATCTGCATGGTTAATATGAAGCTGTTGTGAGTTAGCTTAGCATAGCACAAAGGCCGAAAACAAGGGGAAATGGTTAGCTCTATCTGACGATAACCAAATTTGCCTATCAGACACACTAAGGCTCACATTATATGTTGTCTGTGCCACAAAAGTGTCAAAATGACAAGCTATTCCTAGCTACATAACAGAAAAAAAATATTTCAAGCATATCTAAAAATCCAGCAGAATTAGCTGCAATTTAGCTGCTGAGGTTCACAGCTGGGAAATTTGGAATTCCTTTCATTCGATTTTACTTGAGCTGAGTCATCATCTCTTAATGAGCATACTTTGTTGTAACAGGTGGTGCTGAGCATTTTCTGGAAACGGTGATCAACGATTATGTTTTATGTTGAATTAGACCTAGCCGACACATCATTAATGGACAGTAGAAGGATGAAGGTCTGGAAAAACAAACACTGCTGCAATGAGGGAGTTCACAAAAGACAAACAATGACACACATGCAACAACGTGATGACTCTCTCGTCGCCATAGATACCTTTCACGGGGAAAGTGAAATGAGGAAATTAAACCAATGAATTACGGGGAGGAAATGAACCGCAGCTGTTTATCAGGATACTTTTCATAGAAAGAGTTGCACAGCTTGAAAATCAGACACCTTTCCTACAGCTCTAAGCACTAGGTTGGAACAAGGGTGTAAATAAAAATAGCAAATAACAACAAATAGGACAAAATATAGCTCATATGGGGTATCAGAACTCCTGGACCATTTCTTTTTAGGATCTGTTTGGTAATTTATTGAATAGTTTTGACAGCAAAGAGTGACAGTAAGCGGGTTCCCATCGATTGATATCCTTTCAAGAAAACCCAATCAGCAACAAACCGACTGGCTGCAAAGGATGTCTTGTGAAGGGCATTACATCAAGGCTGTGCAACACCAGACATCACCAAACGCATAAAACTTGTGTTCACAGCGCAGAAAGATGCCCTTTGGGAATGATTTTCTTGACAGCACAGGACACAAAGCATAAAGAAACCAAACTGATCATACTACTGTTTTAATTTACAGTCTAGTATGGTGCAGAGTTTTTTTATTGACGTGTTTGGTATACTCTGTGAGGTCTACTATTGACTTATAGGTGGTGACTAGTTCCATAAACCATGAAGCATAACGCCACAGTGTCTGTGTTTAATAACTTACAACATGAAATCCTGTTCCCAGCAGGGCTGGTCCCCCCGCACAGTGATGGTTGTGCTTTTGACATTCTGCACCTTCAGCGTCACGTAGGTGTTGAACTTGTCTGAAACAAAAGAAAAGGGAGATCACAGTTTCAATTATATTATGGTGGTATGACAACACACCGAGAACACAAAGAGGGGCCGGGTAACACTTTATTTGAAGGAGTGTATGCAAGTCATTATACTGTCGTAACCATGTCATGACACCTGCCATGAACATGGAGGAGTATTTGTTTATGACTGTTGTCATTAAGTGTCATTTGGTCATTTTTAATGCAGAGTTGACATTGTTTGAGTTGTCTTTGTTAGGAAGACTCAACATTTATCAAGATAATAATGTCTTTGTTATGACAACCTGACATTAACCTACTTTAGCAACAAGTAAGCTAGCTAACACTATCTGTCTGTAAGCTAAATCACCTTGGTACTGCACTCTGTTGTGAAACTGGCCTCATAACAGCTAATGATATATTTATGACAAGTCCAAATAGTACCACTTTATCTGAAGTCGAGGTAGTCCAAGTATTCATGACACTGTTATAAACATTTGACAGTGTAATAAAACTTAATGACATCTTTATGACAATGATTACTTTAGGTCAAATATTCATGGCACACTTAAAATGGTCTCATGACTGCCAGTGTCAAAACCAATGTCAAGTTTTCATGACAAAGATTGACAGGTTATGTTGTCTTGGATAATGTGAAGTTGACATAATAAAGACATTTTTGTCTTGGTTGATGTCACGTTGTCATAACACAGACAATTTTGTTTTGGTAAATGTCAAGTTGTCATACCAAAGACAGTTTTGTTTTGGTTAATGTCAAGTTGTCAAAGACATTTTTTATCTTGATAAATGTCAATATGTCATAACAAAGACATCATTGGCTTGATTAATGTCAAGTTGTCATAAAGACACCTCAAACAATGTCAACTTTGCATTAAAAATGTCATAACTGACCAAATGACACAGTTATGAAGATCCATAAAGACCCCTTCATGTTTATGAGAGGCATCACGGCATGGTTATGACCGTGTGTAATGACCTATCTTAAAATAAAGTGTTACCCAGGGTTTGTATTAAGGAGAGAATACGTATGACTATTACAAAAAATATGGAGTAAATGACTGGTAGAGAAGATAGAGTTTATTTGTACAGTGTTAACATATCTGCAGCAATCTGCAGGGTCACTTATCAAACACAGCTGGGACAAAACATGTACTTTTGAGCATGTTATGAAATGAAACACTCCTAAAACAAACAGGCAGCAGATCTGACGTTCAAACTGATAGAAGGAATACAAACCAGGCCAGTTCTACTTCGGCTTTGTGTGGGTGAAAAAGGCATCAGGAGCTCGAGTGAGAGTGAAAGCAGATAAGTCTCCTCCCCCCCACCATGTCAAGCCAAGCCAAGCCAAGCCAAGTCAGGCCAAGCCAGGTCAGCAAACTGACCCTGTTAATCTCCAAAGAGAGCCAAGCAGCAGATACAAGTACAGGATCCAACTGCATGTTATGTTTTTCCTGCACTGTGAGTTACAGCTTCCCTTGAAACTACTCTGAATAATTGCCCTCTAAACATACAGTATGTAACAGAGGGGGCAGGTCTGCTGGTGATGTAATGAAATGAAAGTCATTCCTGACCTGTTACTACTGCAGAAAAGGTCTTTGTCAGCCCTGATACCATCAAGCGTACAATAGAAATTCCCTTAGGTCAACGGTCAAATTGATCTACAAACAAAGCTTAAATATGGCTGCTGGCAATTTTTTGTAGCAAATGTTCACTGCTGGAACTCTTTTAAAAATGGCATTTGGGACGTGGATTCAATCTGTCAGTCTGTCAATCTGTCAGCGTGCAGACAACTTTCACACCCAGTGATCTCCATCAGCCCTCCTCTCAGCCAGTAGCGCCGTTCGGGCAGCGCAGCCACAGCAACCGTCTGCACCAGCTGTCAGCGCTGGGCGGGGTGATCGGTGAGGTGGGGGGTGGATGGGGGGATTAGGCGGCTCGTGACACAACCACCACTTTTCATTTCCCGCAGTGGGGAGCGTTAACACGTGCCTGCTGGCGTGCTCAGTGTTGCTCTGGTAGTTACCAGCCCTGCACCGACGGTGGTCCTCCCTGCGACTCAGCATAAATCCGACCCCCTACCTGGGCACAAGAGCAGCTGGAGGAGCTGGAGGACTGGCTGAGATTGAAATGCTGATCTTGAATATGCCTTGTACCAACTGTGGGCTGGATCGTATAGATCACATTATATGTAAAGTCATATTGTGATATCAGAATCTGAACCAGTTTTTCAGCGCATAATAAATATAGTACAAAAAAAATCTACTGAATGAAAATCAGTATCTAGGAAGTGTATACATAATATGATTTAATAAACTTTCTGAGTAGTGAAATGCCAGATGGGGGTTGTTTTTGTCTGTTTTTGGCTGATCCACTGACTAATACCTGACAAACAAAGATAATTCATCAAACTGATGTACAGTAGTACTACTCTTGGATTTGGTCTAATAGCCTACATTCAGAGATATTAAAGGGACAGCTACCCTGCTTTTTGTTAAGTCTCCACACCCTTTTTAAAAATGCGTGTAGCCTAAATATTAGATAACCCTCTCAGTGTCACACAATACAATTTACCAAACTACAGCCTCCAAAATAACCATCAAGTTGAATCTCTTTAAATCATTTAACAAACAATTTTAGCCCTCACGAAGGTAGAGTTTATTGCAAGGCACAAGAATGCATTAGTTTTAGCAAATGTATTTAATAAACTGCCAACTGAAAGCATATTGCCATAATGTCCAAGCCTGCAATATATAACTCAAATACTTTTTTTTCATTGAGAGCAGCATTCAAAGTTGCTGGGTTTTTTCACTTCCTCTAAGTGGGTCAGAAATCTACTTGCCCAAAGTCAATTTTTGCTTGCCCTAGAGAGTATTGCAGAGATTTATACTGATAAATACAGTGGAGTCATTTGAAACCTATGTGTGCACTGCAAGATCATAATTTACTATGGTACCGTCATAGCATTTCCTATATTACAGTATGTAAAATCACTAGACCTGCACCTTACAATTATTGTCATTCTTTATTAATTTGCCAGTTATTTCCTTGACCAATTGTTTGGGGAATTTTCATTATTCTCTAAGATTTTGTATAAGCCAAAGTGAGGTCCTCCCATTGTTTCTTACATTAGATTGACAGTACAAAACCCCAAATTATTCAGTTTACTATATGTAGGACAAAATGAAGCACAAGTGAAAAGCTGGAACTAGATAATATTCTTTCTTGAAAACTGAAAAACTAATTATCTAAATAACTGATGACTAATTGTTTGTTGATCAAATAATCAAGAATCAAATAATCATTTCAATTCTGAAAATTACAAACGACACTAAAAAAAATGCCAACATTAAGACACAATTAAAAATGTAACACAATGCAACAACTAATATATTAATAGATTAGTTGTCTATTAAATTTATCAGCAACTATATTGATAATTAATCAGTTTGAGTCTTTTTGTTTAAAGAAAAAAAACATTCTCTGATTCCAGCTTCTCAGATGTTAATATTTTCTGGTTTCTTTAGCTCTCTGTGATAGTAAACTGAATAAACCAACATTTTATGGACCAAACAAGTAATCCATGAAAATGATGGAAAGATTATTAGTAGCAGCTCTACATGAGTTAGATGCATTTATCAAGAAATTTCAGAATACAATACACAAAATACATTGGTATTAATACCCTTTATTTAAAATGTCACTGTGAAACTGAAACTGTGCGTTCGCCTCCTTGCATTCACACACACTACAGTACACACACACACACACACACACACACACACACACACACACACACACACACACACTGTATGGGAAATAAAAGCAAGGCATCAGCTGCTCCTTTGTAGACTGATCACCTGACCGCACTAAACAAAGATTTTGCTGGTTACCCCGGCAACATATTGAAACATTTACTCTGCACATACCCGTTAACACAGCAGCCAGATAAGTAAGCGCAACTCTTGACGCGATGAGACAACATACAGTTGACACAGGTGGATTCCTACAACGCTCCACTGACACACAACATAAATAAAGACTAAACTAGGTCCCAAAACAAAAAGCTGCACTGGAATCACCCAGCAACACCCCCACCCCAGCCCTGACCCCACACATTGTCCATCCTACAAGCAGCATGACTGACAGGACACAGACCTAATTAGTGTCAAGGGGACAGTAGCAACAAAACACAGGCATTATTACAAAGAAGCCTGGGGGATGCTCAAGCCTTTCCCTAATTAGATAGTCCATGCCTTGTGCCACATTTGGGCTGGCTCCCATGAATAGAAGAGATGAGATAAGGGAAGAGGATGTATGGATTAGATAAGAGCCACTTAGAGGCTGTGGGCCCTTTACAGCAGGTGGTGTCTGCTATATGGCTGATACAATCTGCACTGTTGAGAAGGAAGCAGCAATAAGTGCCTGGAAAAACACCAAGTATTCTGTATGCCTGTACACTGAAAGCCTGACTAATACTGGATCTATCAGGTCGATGCCAATATTGACTTTTTCCCCCACCCATAACATAAACAAGAGAAACATGGAAGATTTTTGTCGATGGTCCCTCAAATTTAGTTTTATGAAGAGTTGTGACAGAGATCTAATTATGACTACGGCTGAGTATCAAACTTTGATACTTTTATGGTACCAACCGAAATGCTTCAATACTACCGTGTATCGATAAATGTATTGTCATTCGATACCGAATTTCAATACCTAAGGAGCAAATCTCATCAGTGTCGGTAAGCCATTAAACAAGCAGCATGTTTGTACCAAGATCTAATAATGCCAGTGATGGTCCGTCTAATGTTACATGTTGTACAGGCATGGAGGAAAAACACTACGTGATGCCAGGAAACAAGATCATTATTGTGTTTTTTTTAACCACCAAATCTTTGAAAAAGCCTCTGCCTTTAAAGTGAGTACCTGTACCCTAATGTAATTTATAATATCATTCAGGAACCAGTATTGAAGTCAAGATATCAGTATCAGTAACATTTTTGAATGATACCCAACCTAATTATGACAACAGTTAATATTAAATTAAAAATGAATGAATGAATTAAAAAACAGTAACTTTTAAAACTGAAAAACACACGTGAAATCACACCATTGAAAAAAAATAACCAGGGATACACACCAATACTTGTGAGCATTTGCCCCAAACTCCTAAATTTGGTAGCCAAAGTACATTTTAGTGGCCCAAATGCAAACTTAAACACAAGAGAAGAGGCAATCTAATGCAACTTAACACCTTTCTTCAACGGCAACACTTGTATCGTTTACTTGTCTCATGCATTGTGATGTGATTTTTCGTGAAGGCACTGTTTGCAATAAGAATGAGCTAGTCTTCTCATTGAGGACCATTGCATCCATAGATGCGTCACAACCTAGTAACTTTGACTCCTGCTTAAATTCATAAAATATTTTGTTGCCATTTCATTTTTATCATAGTTCATCTTTTGTGTTCTGGTTCTCCAGTAAGGATTGCATTAGCGGTTTGAGTCGGCTTGGTAAACCCATACTGTGATGGCAATGGCTCTCAGTGGGGGCAATCTACATGGAATAGCCCATTAGTTTGTCACAGAGTAACTTTTTATAGCTACAACCCATGGCTAATATTGCACACTAATAACTATAAAAAACAGAACTGTGTGCAACATCAGTCAATATCTATATTGGTATATATGTTGGCTGATAAATGACAGAGTCTCCATTGCATAGATTGTTACCAGAAAGCAATGAGAAGTTTATTTTTCAACAAAAATATTCCACTCACTCAATCTCTTTGTCAAAATTCCTCAATAACCAAATGTAAAGGATCCCAAAATGTTTCTGTTATGTAAAAATGACTATTGGCCAAAATATCATAATCTGGTCTTTTAAACCTGCAGTGTGGAACTTCTGGCAGACAGAGTAATTACACAAACAGTGTTGATGTGTGCTTTTGTCATGTGCCGACAGGTGAGCTAGACCCAATCCCTCCCGCACCCATGAGCACTATCTTCAAATCTCCCCATGCAAATAAGGACAAATGGAAAAAAAAACAGTTCCAAAACAATAATCCATTATTTTGTTGGACTAAATGTAATAGTTAAATAACCTATTCCAAATATTTTACAAACACCAACCTGCTCAAGAGCGGTAATGCGACATTCCTCCTTGTCTTTCAGCACTCACAACAAAGAAAAGCTAGTGTTTGTCTAAGCTGCTAATTGCTTTCTTTACTATTATCCTCCGAACGACGAGTGTCTTTTTTCATCTGGAGCATCAAAAAAGTAAAACGCATCATTACTGCTTTGTTAGCACAGAGATGTTGCCACAGACACCACATTTAAAAAACTCTGGTAAACGACAAGATAAAGAGAGATATACCTGGCCATGATGGGCTTAATCAGCATTGTGTGACTTTGTTTGGCAAGAGCTTGAATGTGATAATGTTCATTTTTATGTAAAAGTTCCACACTCCAGCTTTAAACTCTCAAATTGCCTCAAATTTATTTTTTGACAATATACACAATATACATAAATACTGATATAGCCATGATAATGCAATATTGACTGATAATATCAGTCCTGCCAATATCCTGACCAGAGTCCACTGCGCGCGCACACACACACACACACAAACACACACACACACACACACACACACACACACACACACACACACACACACCGAGCCTCTACCTAACCTAATCTGACGTGGGCATTGCAAAAAGTTAGCTTTGTAAAATTGCATGACAACACACAGACGCCTGTGTGCACATACTTTCATTCTCTCTCTCCATTAAACACACACACAGTGAAAGCACACCAGTCAGTGTGTCAAGAAGAGGAAGAATAGAGTAGAGGAGGGCGCAGTTGAGATGAATCTTGGGATGACACGGGCTACTTGTCCTGTCCATGTTGTCCTCACTGCAGCTGCCTGGGAACCACCCCCTCCCCTCTGAGCCCCTCCATCAAGTGTTTTCATCCATTATTGATTGAGGATGAGTTTTTTCAATAAATTAGTCAGGAAAACGCATGCAGCTGGAAGGCTGACATTTCAGATTCAGACCTGTCATTAATATTGCATGCAACAGAAGACATTCATCTATTGGAGGACTTTTATACCACCGCTGCGACCACCTCATGAGAAGTTTCTACATCTATATGCAGAGTTCTGAACTGAACATAATGCGAACAGTGTATCCTGAGCAGTTAAACAGAGTATTGTTTTTGTAAATGAAGAATACACTCAGAGACTGAACACACACAAATCCAGCAACACACTGCCCTTATCTAGCCCCAGTTTCCTGTGGCAATCAGCGGAAAGACCAACAGCTTGCCAATGGCCCATCCAAGGTCACCTTCAGTTCTGCATTTACAGTATTCTCCATAAACAACTTAATATAGGATAAGGCTTCCAAAGTAAGGCCCAACAGCTATCTGTCTGAAGGTGTGGTGAAAGCACAAGCACAAACACACATCCTAGACCAGCCTTATGCAAACTTCATAATAAGTGGGACAATAAATAACCTTAAAATAATAATTCATTCCTAAGCAAACAAAGGGTCAGTTCACAACTAAGGCTGTTCTTTCCCTGAATTCCAACACAAACGGGAAGTATGGTGGCATGATGGCTAAAAAAAAAAAGTATCTGATCTAAACAAGCTTTTCCTGTAAGTAATGAAATGACTAAGTGCAGATCAGAGCAGACAGTGAGTCATTTCAGGACCTATTGTAGCAAGACAGTATTCATCACCCCCACACTTTATGTGACCTACAGATCAGTAGAAATTGGAGATGGGAAATTGATAGGCTCGCTACTGCAAAGCATGCTGAAAAAATTCCTGACCAAGGTGAAAAATTCAGTATCAAATTATTAATGTTTTTCACCGTGTTAAACATTTTCTTCACAGTTTCCATCCCTCCTTTTGCTTTATTTTTCAGAGAGATGTTAGTTGAGCTGATGTTGCCTCAGGTATTTGTCATGATGATTTGCGTCTGAAAGACCTGATTGAGCAGGTTGCTACTACTGCAGTGTCAATGGCATAATATTAATACAAAAACATTTACAATTAGGGGTGTAAATCGCAAGTTTGTCTGATTTAAAATAGACTAGTCTGATTTAAATTAAATTTCCATTTATTCAACAGGGAAATTACTCAGCAGGAACATCTCTGCTTTCACCAACAATACAATATTTGAGAATATTATAAAGCCTGCCATGAAATAAATTTGATTTAATTCAGCTATTGATATGAGGCAATATCATATTCCCATTAAACACAAGTTAAGCAGCAAAACATAT
>JAJHUR010089312.1:37786-64213 GCA_027495735.1 Lutjanus campechanus | reverse complement strand
TTTCCCACCATCAAAGCAGTCAACAGGGATGACGAGAAACTAATTAGCAAGGCTGAAAAGCAGCACCTTTTATTATCCATAGTAGCCTTTTTATGGGACTATCCCCCTAAAAATAAACACTGAACTCACTCCTGCAGAGGAAGAAATCACAAGCTGTGCAGCTGCAACATCGCTCATTCTATAAAAAAACCCCTCATACTATAAAAAATGTATTGCACTAAGATTGCATGTGCAGTAATGCAGTATAACTAGAGTATGTATGTCCGTGATTCATGTGCATACATGTGAGCAGGGCCTCGCACATCAAGTTTGCATAGGGCTTCAATTTGGGGGGTGAACTGTCCCTTTAAGTGAGGTTGTGAGAGTGTGAACTTGCATTTACAAATCAAATCAACTTGCTATGTTAAGGCAAAGTGATTTAATAATATTTTCACAAGATAAAGACACAGTACATTATGGGGAGATGAATAAACACTGAAGAGAGACTTAAATGTGCAGCCGCTTAAATTGTACAGCAGGAAATAGAGTACAGATCATGCTTTTACACAAAGTTTTTTATACGTGTACAGATGTAATGTGCAGATGGAGATTAAGACTGAATGTTAAAAATAATAACAGACTCTAGACCCACTTAACTTTAGTAGAACCTGAGGTGTAGCCCTGTATAGCTCTTAAACACTGTAATCTGTTTCAGCTGATGAGCAAACTCAATGAAGCCAAGTAGGCTACAATGTTCACTCATCTTGACCGTGTTGAAATAAATGAGCAACAATTTCACATAAGTCCAGAGCTGGATTTTATTTTTGGTATGAGGCAATATTTTTCTCATTATATCACTATGGCTGTAGTATTTTTTGTTGGCATAGAATAAGAGCGGGTGAGTCATGGGAGAAGAAGCGACCAGCCCTCTGTTTTCCTTATAAAATGTGTTGATAATTATGGGTTCTGTAGAAGAAGCTTTACTCTTCCTCTGATTAACCATGCGGTATTGCTCGGAAAACGTGGCGCCTCGGGTGAGAGAAGTCAGAATTTCTTATCGTGTTACATCCAAATAATCTTTTTTTCCCAGATAGATGACACACAGTGTTCTCAGATGCTGAGTGGCTGCTTCAAGGAAAAGACTGAATAGAAAAGCACAAAGGCACCTCTGCCAGCGGTTTGTAATTTATAACTGTAAATGATTTCACTTCCCTGTTTCACATTTGAGGGCATCATAGTTCCTAGAAATTTAACAATATTGTTCATTGTTTGACTCTGTTATTTTTGGTTGTTTGGCGCTATCTCACACATTCATGGTCCCCAGAGGATGGTGCCCACTGACTTTAGTGATTCCCCTGACTTTTCCTCGACCACAACTATGAGGTCAACTGCTTTAGATTATTATTAAAGTTGAATCATACACTTATGGGGACTGCATATCATTAATCTTTTATTATCTCATCACATGTCAGTCAGTCATTCTGAATTTCATTTCAGCAGCATCATTGATATACTGCTTATGAAAGTGGTAAATAAAAGACTTTTAAAGTTATACTATATTTAACCATTCCTGCTCATTAAACTGGTACTATGAGAAAATAATAAATTAAATAATGTTGGGCCAAAATGAATAGAGCCCCTGAAAACTGCACACAGCACAAATAGCCTTTAAATTAACATTTTTCACATATTAAATTGAACTTTGAAACTGAATTTGGAGTTTGTATTTTGACTCTTTAATGTTGCTGTAGCAGACTGAGTATTCTATCCCCCCAGAGTGTCTTGCCATGAACTCTTTACTCTGTATAAAAAAGTGCCCTGAGATAACTTCTGTTATGATTTGGCCTTATATAAATAAAATTTAAGTGGAACTGAACTGAATCCCCTGACTTTTCATCTAACGCCACCAACAGGGCAAAGTCTTCATATGAACATCTATTACATGGATTAACACAATTTTTTATAAAGACATTCAGTATCAGGTTAAAATTTGTGGATTTGAGAGTAATATCTCAACAGCTATTTGATGGATTGTCATGGAATTTCTTACAAACAGGCTGTTGATTTTTAAGACATGTTTATGCTATAATGCTAGTCAATACAAAGTATGATAACAAGTGACTGCATATCAGAGTCAAACCCTAACTTTAAAAAAAACATATAATGTATTTATTATAAACTATAATGAAACACCTAAGTAGAAAATTGAGGAATTCATATATTCTTTATCCAAGGAAGTAAATGTGGAGCAAAAGGGAGGGTTTCTCCTCAAGTCTACCCTCATCTTCACAGTTTTTTCTGCTTTAAATGTTTTGGCTGCATGAGACAACCATCTCTTCCACCCCCGTCTTCCCCCATGTATGCAACGTCAGGAGCTAATATGTTTCAACAACCTGCCTGTAACTGGATGGTACAGGTTGCTGTGACTTACTGAATGATTAATTC
This sequence comes from Lutjanus campechanus, assembly GCA_027495735.1. Taxonomy (NCBI): domain Eukaryota; kingdom Metazoa; phylum Chordata; class Actinopteri; order Lutjaniformes; family Lutjanidae; genus Lutjanus; species Lutjanus campechanus. Next base: position 61,789 of record JAJHUR010089312.1, on the reverse strand, counting down.
CAGCATTCATTCCTGAATGAGACGATCCAAGTCCTCAATTTATTTTCATTGTCAATTAGAAAATGGTCTGATGGACTGATGAACCACAAATTAAACCTATTCAATCTAACCACTGAGTAGACTGCAGAGAAAAAAGAAAACATTTCCCAAAGTATTTAGAGTTCAGTTTCATTGTTGTAGTTTAATAATGGTCTAAGGTCACACTTTTCTGGACTGGAAAACAAATCAAACTAAATCAAAGGGTATTTAAGGGAATAATGATTACAAGAGTAAGCTTGCCTGTCAGCAACACTGTAGGGACATCGACTAGAAGTTTTAATCATTTATTCTTCTGGGGCCCAAACTATTTCAAAAGTAAATAATACAAGTTTTATGGTCCCTCCACTCTGGACAAGGAGAATGCTTGAAGTGGAGCTCTGCGCATTTTAGAAATCTGAGAGAAAAAAATGAGCTCAGTCCAGAATAACTGCCATTTCCCTTGCCTGTCCTTTTAAATCTCTGTTAAAATAGACATTATTGAAGGAAAGAAGGATCATCAGCATAACAAAACTTTTACACAAACTCGTCCTGAAGGAAACTCTGTTATTAATCATATTATGTATGCTGATAATAATTTTAGTCCACATAGTGCTGGCCTGCAGCAATTACTGAAGGTGTGCTCACATTATGGCAAAGGTTATTGTATTAAATTCAACACCAAAAAGAGTAATGTTAGAAGCAGAGAAGCTAGGAGATCAGTTTTTCTTGCTTCTCTTGTGTGATATTCCTCTCATAACATGCAGGGAAATAAAATACTCTGGCCATTTTATCACTGGTGATTTGAATGACAGAGATGTCTATAGACAGTTTTGTAATCTCAGTGCTCAGGCCAACATGTTACTTTGCAAGTTTAGTATGTGTTCTGTTGATGTAAAATGTTTATTATTTAGAGCTTTCTGCACAACTATGTACACAGCTCATAGAAGGAGACTCAGTGGCTTACAATGATGCAGCTGCTTCAGGTTCCCAGGTGGCATTGCGCCAGTCAACTATCTGTGTTCTCTGGTGTTCCTACATGTGAGTCACTTTTAAGACATCTGAAGTACAATTTTGTGTCACTTGGATGAGTCAGAAAACAGCACCACAGAGGTTTTAACCAGCCATAAGAAGAGCTGCACTCTGTACTCATCCAGGCTTAGAAAATTATATTATTCTTGTTTGCTTTGCTCTTTTTTATTGCTATGGACGTTTGAACTCAATAACATGAGTGACCTGTGGGGTTATGGTGCTGCAAGTGTGCCACGGTGCCAGTGGGCGATCATAGAATTAGCCTGTGACCACAACGGCTGTTAACATGGCATGGGTGTAAGAGGTATAGATATCAAATTAGGACAAGCTCATGTGCTATTTGCACAATGAGTGAGCTCATACTTGTGTACAGTTATGATTACATCAGAAAAGAAAGAGCTCCTCTCTTGTCCAAATAAGGGAAATGGAGAGTGAGAGACAAACATAAACGAGTCTGTGAAATGTATCCAAAGACGACAAATGATCTGTATTTTTCAGGTCGACTTTAAGTGTCTATTGCACTTTGCCATCGATATCATTAAAAACAAGAGACTGGGCGTGTTTTTATGGTATATGACATGTATTAAGCTACACTCTTCGAAATAAAGGTGCTAATTAGAAATAATAAAGGGTTCTTCAGCTTGTCCCCATAGGAAAACTCTTTTTCGTTCTTGTTAGAACCTTTATAAAGTTTCCACTCCCTTCCAGAGTTCTACCTAGAACCCAATATAAAGGCTTGTATCTAAAATCATCTGTAAAAGGTTCCACCCAGAACCCCTATGAGAGGTTCTACAGAGAACCCTTTTTTGAAGGTCATATTGAAAACCTTTGTACTTTCTAACAACAAGAACCTTCTTCGAGGATTTCATCAGTCCTGTAAAAGGGTCCTTTGTGTGAAAATAGGAAAAGTGGAACCCTTAGTCTTACAAAGAACCCTTGAAAAACACTTTCTTTGCAAAAAGGTTCTTCAGAAACAAATGGTTCTGGGTAGAGTCTGAACCCTTCAGGGAACCCCTTTGGAATTCTAATTTCTAAGAGTGTAGTTTAAGGCTCTCACAGTCTCATTCAGTTCAGTGACTAATTTGTTCAGGAACACTCGTGACGATGGGCAGGTTGGTCAATCCCCGAGGAACATCTAGGCTCACCTTTCAGGTGAAACCAAACAGAGCGGTGCAGGAGACTGACACAGATTGTACCACTGATACGGTTCATTGTTTTGTCTTCATCAGTGATGATGAGTAAAGCGTTCACTGTTCTGAACTCTTCAGTAGTTTTCTTCAAAGTAGGGGCGACATCACTAAGAAGACAGGGTTCACTATGTTCATTTTTCCGCTGGTGCTGACAGCCCAACACGCTGTTTGTATAAATTGTTGTTCCAATGCCCCTAAGGAAAGACGGAAGCCACTGAGTGTGAGTCATCTCCTTCATGATAATGGCGAGCCCGCCAGTGCATTTCTCTCTCCCACCACAACAGCATGTTAGAGCCTGCTGGTGTGTGTCAGACAACCTGCACGTATCACCGCCACCATCGTTAGATTGCAGATAGCGCCACAATTTCAACAGAGTGTCGCAAGTACTTACGTGAACTGAATATGTTTATTTTATTGACTTAAAGGGAAAGTTCTGATTTTTGGAAGTGGGTTTATATGAGGTACTTATACATAGTCAGCATATTAACCACAGTAGATGGTGGTCAGCACAACCTCAGTTTGGAGAGGCAGAGAGGAGAACCATGTGTACACTCTTAGAAATAACCTTGTTACTAGAACCATAGAGGGAGAACCCTTTTTGGGTTCCTGTCAGAACTTTTTTTTTTTTTTTTTTAAAGATTTGACTTAGAACCTTTTCAAAGAGTTCTTCTTAGAACCCGACATAAAAGGTTATACGTAGAACCATGTGTGAAAGGTGTCATCCAGAACCCCCAGTGAGAGGTTCTACAGAGAACCCTTGTAATGGTTCTACTCAGAATGCTGCTAACAAGAACTCACCCAGGGGTTTCTACTGAGAACCTTTTTATATTCCAAGGGTTTTATCCAGAACACACCCAGGAGGTTCTACCGAGAAGCCTTTTTATATTTGAAAGGTTTTATCTAGAACCTGCCCAGGGTTTTTACTGCGAACACTTTCCAAGGGTTTCATCTAGAGCCCACCTATGGAGTTTCTACCAAGTACACTTTTATACAGTGGGACAAAGAATCCTTGACAAAGGAGTTCTTCAATAATCTCAACATTACTTGAATAACTCTTTCTTCCAAAATGGGTTCACTGGATGGAACGTTATGTGGCTTTTCCACTGGCACTTTTGGCTGCGCTGAGTCAAACCATGCCACGCTGATTCGTATTTCCATTGCCACTTTTATTGCGCCAAGCTGCGCTGAGCCACACCTGAGATGGACCTACTCTGGAGCGGGGCCAAAGCGAGCCCAACCTACCTCCAAGTGGGCTGCGACTAACCCGTGACGACCCCCCTTTTCTCCACCTCAAACAAGCGAGTGTTGTGATACTCAGCGTGTGTGCAGGAGAGCAGAGAGACAGACATTTCTGAAAGTTTATTTATGTTCAACTCTCAGTACCTTTGTAGCTTCTAATTGAATCCATGTTTTGAAATTTTGTTTCTCTCCTCTCACGCTGTTTGTACTTTCAGGTATTTGCTTTATTTCACCGTTTCAATTTGTTTTTCATTGTATTGCTGTGAGCAGGGTCAGCAGCAAAACATATTTTAGCCACCTAAAAAAGAAAGGTCTACCTAAAAAAAAATGTAATGTCACTTTTAGTGTATGCTATATTTAGAATATTTTCACCACTTTATTTATTTTTCCAATGAGAAACTGCTGTTTTATAAGCCAAACATTGCTGTCTCCAAAGCGACCAGACTCCATTGGCAAAAAGAGTCATTTTACCTCACAAACGCAGGATTTCCATCATTGTCTCGATCTGTTAGCTTGTTTGTGTGACTGTGTGACTTTTTGAATCTGAACTAAACCTTTAAAACACAGATGTCACACAGTAAGATAAACAAACTAACCAATCGACACCTGCAACCCCCCATCCACTGTAGCTACTACACTGATTATCAGTAAATACCTCATATAAGCCCACGTCAAAAAATCCTAACTATCCCTTTAACTCAATAACACAATCATCATTCATCATCATTCATCATTATTGCCATCTAAGGTAGGAATTCCCCTTAAAAAACTTAACTTTCATATTCAGTAACTCAGTCCGGCTTCATCTTTCAGCGTCTGACTTCACCAGACCCAGAAATATGTGGGCCCCTCACAGATGCTCATTCCCTCTGCTACCCACACCTCTCTGAGGAGTTGAAGCATTCCAATTCAAACAGGAAGCACTGCTATTGGCTGTGTCCCTATCGCCTTTTGACCCCCACTTCATTCAAAAGGAATCCCAGGGTAGTCTTGTAACCAGACTCTGTGAAGTTGCGCGAACTGCTATTTTTAGCTAAAACACACTGTGGAGCCAGCATGGGCTCTTCAGTCCTGCTGTTACTCTGGGGGATAATTGGAACCAGGAGTGTGATGATGTTGCAGCTCCATCTGATGACGAGGACCCACATTCCTTCTTCCACTGCCTGTTTGGAAGACTATAAACAATACAGAATCAAAAGAATGGGCACAAACAATCTTGCAACACGCAGAGTTGAGTTGAAACCCACCCCGCTGAAGTGGATCTCCATAAATGGTGAAAGATATTGAAGGGATGGTTCGGATTATTTGATGTGGGGTTGTATGAGGTACTTATCGATTGTCAGTGTATCACCTACAGTGGATGCCAGTTGGCATGTCCCCAGAGAAGCAGAGAGCGGAACCAGCACATAAGCTGTGTCATAAACTACTGTGGATGGGGTCAGCAACAAAACGTATTTCAGCCACTTAAAAAAGGTCCACCTAAAAAACCTGTATAAATTTAAGTGTTCACTACATTCAGAATACTTTGACTGCTTTACTGATGGGAAACCACAGTTAAATAACCCAAATGTCTCCCTCTCTCCACACCAACCAAACTGAGGCAGCAATAGAACCACAACTCAGTCCTCTAGGTAAATTACTGATTTTTCCTATGTACTTTGGTTGCTTTGAAGACATTGAAGCTTGTTTCCCATAAAAAAAGGCTGTCTGACTGCAAGGTAAAGTTGTGAAAATACAGTATTATAAATATACCATACACTTAAACTAATATTAATTTTTGTAGGTGGGCTGCTGATTTATAGAATAATTTAGGCGTATTCAAAGTATCTTTTCATGTAATGTAGAAAAGGTTTGAGGTGGTTTCAACCAGGAGAAACATGCTGCCATATATACTGTAAATATTGATTATGCTCTGGTTTAGTCCTGCAGTCACACTAGCAGGAAACCAACCAAAGCCTACAGCACAGTATGGTCAACATGCCCACTTCCACTCCCGCTTTGTGTATTGAAATTGTGTAATTTATTTGAGGTGTGACACATTCTGCTGCTCATCAAAAGGGACCTGACGCATATCAACATGTGATGTCTGTATTTGTTGCCATAGCATCACCACGTAGTCCAATCAAAATAAATTTTGTCTGAATTATCATTTTTAATATTAATCAATTGAATAAACAGACATTTAGCACATTTTCTCCCCTAATAAATGTTAAAGTGGTAGTTCGGATTATTTGATGTGGGGCTGTATGAGGTACTTATCCATAGTTGGTGTATTTACCTCCAGTAGATGGTGGTCAACATGGCCCCAGTTTGTAGAAGCAGAGACGAGTACCAGGGCAGAAGTTAAGGAATATAGATATTACAATACAAATAACAATACGGGGAGAATTGGAAAAGAAATAAACTAATCGGCGGACGTTTAGCTCAGTGGGTAGAGCGTCCGACCCATGTATTGAGGCTGTAGTCCTCTGCAGCGGCCGCTGGTTCGACTCCCGTCCTCGGCCCTTTGCTGCGTGTCATCCCCTCTCTCTCTGCCCCCTTTCCTGTCTACTCTTCAGCTATACTATCAATAAAGGCACAAATGGCCAAAAAAATAACTTAAAACAAAAAAAAAAAAAAAAAAAAAAAAAAAAAAAAAAAAAAAAAAAAAAAAAAAAAAAAAAAAAAAAAAAAAAAGAAATAAACTAATCGCAGAAATAAAATTGTACAACATAAAAAGATATATAGAACAGAAATTAAGAGAAAAACAAATAAACAAATAAACGCCTCCAACTTTAAAAAGTCAGCAGGCAATACTGCCAACCACCTTAAATCATGTGGCAATTTAGTCCACAATGTTTTTCAGGAGATAAAAAAAACTATTAAGGAACAATAACATTAAAAGACAAATAATTGTCCAGGGAGTCTAAAAAAGGTCAAACCAAAATTAGAAAAAAAAAAAACCACACACACAACAAATGTAGAAATGTGAATGAATAAATATTTTTAGAACTGAGAGAATCAATTTACAATTGCCGTATTTTACTGCTTGTGCAGAACAGATTGGGCTGCTGGCTGATAGGCTAATAACGGTAGCTATCCAAGATGGCAGCCTGCTTGCACATGTGCAGGAACGGATCGTACAGCTGTAACAGACGTGACGAGGCCTTTTTCACAGTTTTGACCAGTGGTACAATCTGTGATTGTGATCTGTTCTTTTGAAGTGTCCCAGTAGATTGTTTTCACAGCAGCCATATTGATATGAAACACAGGTGTTAGCAGTGATAGTAATTAAGGTCTGGGTCCATTTGGTGTAGCAGAGCCTTTCGAGTGAGCACAACATGCGCGACAGCAGCACCCTGACTCTGTTTGACCTGAATGGAACGAAACCTTAATATGTACAGTATCTGTGGTAACATCTGTGTTTACACTATGATCTGTTATATGAGACAACTCAGACAAGGTTTACTCTGATTGGATTACGTGATGATGCCATGGCAACAGATACGGACACACATGTTGATATGTGTCAGTGTTTTCTGATGAGAAACAGAATGTATCACACATGAAATAGATTACACAAGATGAAAGTTGGCAGTGTGACTTTAAGACCAGACTGGATCATAATCAATATTTGCAGTATTACTGCAGCATTGATATCACAGCTTACCTTTTCTACATTACGTGAAAATATACTTTGAATTAGTTAAAATTGCTTTCTGAGTGGTGTCATTTCAGCAGCTTTATTATTACAGTTGGGTGAGTTAATATTAAACATTAATTATGGTAAAATAACAGCTGCCTACAAGCGCTCAGTAATTGCATTGAACAAATCAACGAATGGATGTGCCAGAATGCCAGACGTTTTTTTTGTTTTGTTTTTTTTAATTAAACAAAGATAAAACTGAAGTAATTGTTTTTGGAGCCAATGAATAATTATTAAAAGTCAGCACTCTGCTTCAATAGTAATGTTGGTGTGGTCATGGACCCAGACATGAATTTCAACACTTTCGCATAAGTACAAAATCAGCCTACTATGACGTGAGGAGGATATCAAGCATTTAAGGTCTTATATCCTTCAGGTCCATGCATTTATCCTCAGCTGACTTGAGCACTGTAACACTGTTGTTTACAGGTTTCTCTAAAAAATCGATCAAGCTGGTTCAGAACGCTGCTGCTCGAGTCCTCACTAAGACCAGAAAAGTGGATCACATCACTCCGGTTCTGAGGTCTTTAAACTGGCTTCCTGTCTGCCAAAGAAATTGTTTCAAAATACGGCTGGTGGTTTATAAAGCAGTGAATGGTTTAGGGACAAAACACATTCCTGATCTGCTGCTACATTATGAAGCATCCAGGCCTCTGAGGTTGTCTGGGACGGGTCTGCTTTCTGTCCACAAAGTCAAAATGAAACATGGAGGGGCAGGGTCAGTTTTTCCACAAATCTGGAACAAAGGCCCAGAAAACTGCAGGTCTGCTGCAACTCTCAGTAACTTTAACTTTCCAGTCTTATTATATTTTTATTTTCTATTTAACTTTTTTAATTGTACTGCAATGTCTTTTCATGTTGCTGTACATTCCTTTTACATGTTTTACATTATTCTTCTATGTTTTATGTAAAGCATTTTGAATTTCCCCAATGTGCTATACAAATAAACTTGTCTTGCCATACAACCTTGGCACCATGTTCGGGGAACTGACTGATGACCTATGAACTGACTTATGAACATATTTCACATTATATGAACATTAAGCAAAACAGATAAAGAAAATGGAAAAAAAATCAAAGAAATATAAGGTCTTGGAACAATCAGTAAATCAAAGCAAAGTTGCCTAATTTAAAACAGGATGTTGTACATGATACATGCAAAATTTATGAAAGATCTCTCTCACAGGCTAAATAAACACACAATTTTCCCCACTGTTTTTTCCCAGTTCTTTCTGGAGTCACATGGAGTAGCTCTTCTGTTAAGATGTTAAGTGTTTAACAATATTGACACAGAGGCCTGAAGTGTGCTGTTTTACGTGCTGCCAGCATTATCTTCCAGGGGTAAGTAGTGTCTTTACTCAACCCATCATGATCATGTCGAAGATGGAGAGGTGTGAATGTTGTACTGATACTAAAACTCAGGACTGAGATGAGTCTTGCCACTTCCAAAAAGTCTAAATGGAAAGACAAGACCAAAACTCATGAGCACAATCAACCGTCATTTCTGCTCATTACACAAAAATGCCTTTTGCGGTCCTCAGCTGTGTAACTTACAACCACTTAACACACTTCTCGACTTGTTATGGTTAAGAAAAGCACAGCTGTTACGAATAACATTAACAATTATTCACTTTTATTCAAGTAAGTCATAACCGTGTGGCAGTGAGCCAGCATGCACAATACCAGGACCCTGACACTGAAACACCAAACACTAAATTTTAATATTCATCTTCACACTGTGGCATTTCATAATGTCTTCAATAAAACAGGCCTATGCATTTGTTAAAAATATAACACGACTTTTATGTTAAAAAGATCTGACCAAATTAATTATAAATAAATTCATGTTACATATTAAGGAAATCTTCTTTGAATCAACCACACTGAATGTAAAATGTTGGGAAACAACCTCGCTCTTGTCCTCATAATCCTGAACAGCACCTTAAAAAAGACTTATAGCGCCACTTAGTGGTGAATACGTGTTTTTGTCACTTTGTTCTGACATGAATCCAGAAAAACAGAAGTCCCCGTGGACTATCTCTGGGAAGAATCTAGCTGTGGTTCTTGCCTATTTGAGGTTATCTAATTAAATCTAATGGGCTGGTAAATATGCTGACTTGATTTGATTTCATCTTTGTGCCAGGAAAAAGGGCAGTAATTATGTCCAGACATACGATACAAGAGATTTGAAAGAGATTTAAAAATCTTTATCTGCTGTTTAGATTAAAATGGTGACATGTGATTAAACATATTAAGATTCTTAATCTTAATATGTCATAGAGTGGGCATATCAAAGAAGACTGTAATGTAATTTCTGCTTGAGCCTGTGTTTTTGTTGCTCACTGACTTGAAAAATCTGTTCAAGTGTGAAATTCTCTCTTTTAATTATCTCTGCTTGGAGACTCTTTCTCCCTTCTCTCTCTGGCTTCATAAGGATGTATCTTTTGTCCAGAAACTGGTTGACCTACATGTTTAGAAACAAAATGATCATCCCAGCCTGATCTCATACTATAAAGTATGTGTTTGACTGTAATGCATGAAGGATTCAGATGTAAACACAATTTTGAGGTACTCACTTGAGTGTTTCCATTTTATATTTTGCACATTAGTACTATACATTTCAAATGGAAGCATACTTTTACTCCACTGCATTTATATTACAGTGAGTGTTTCTACTTGTTCTGTTACGCACAAAACAAATAATAGGTTCTTAAAATATAATACATTATTATAGAATAAACTACCCAACAATGGGCAACCCGATAGCCAAGTGATTATGACGCATTCTACATGGGGCGTAAATATCATGAACAGCAAGTCCCAGGTTTTATTGCTAGCTGGACAGACCTCATGCTGCATGTCATTCCTGTCTCTTTCCTCCTACTTAAGTACAAAACTAAGGTACTTGTACATGAGCATTTTAGTTCAATGCTACTTGATACTTTCCTCTCAATATTTTACTTTTACTTCATTACACTCGTCTGACAACTGTTACTTGCAGATAGAGACTTAACATATAAAACATATGATCAGTTTATTAAATATGATTAACTGATATTAAACCACCTGGACACCCACCTCATCCGGGACTGAACTCTCTTCAGCTTCAGAGTTTCTATGGTTACAGTGACACTCTCACTGTGAAACTTTCTGTGGGTTGGAACTTCTCAAAGTGTGAGTGAGCTTCTCTCACTCTTTCTGTCCGGCTCTCCAGATTGAGACGTTTCTAAAAAAAATATGTAAACAGTTTGAGTCCTCTCTCTCTCTCTCTCTCTCTCCTGATCTCTGACTCAGTGTGTTTGTATACGGAGTCAAAGGAGTGCCATAAAAAACATAAAAATCTGTAAAACAATAAGAAAAGAAATGTGGAAATCTAAATAGTTAGTTTGATCTCGTAGATATTTAAACAATTTGAGCTAACAGTTAATTTCTCCAAAAGCTGGAGGATTAACACATTAAACTTCCACTGCCTGTCTATATTGGTATCAATGTATACTAGCCAAAGCATTTTATTTGATTTTTTTGGAAAAATGTTCTATTAAAGCAAAAGTATGTTTCTGAAATTTTATGATGAACTTTACTAGGAAAAATAAACATTTGAAGAGCCAGAACTGCTGTTTGTTTTTGTTGTCATATTGTGATCTCATCTCGATTTGGTTCGGTCAGATCTTTGAAATATCAAATCATTGATCTTTGTTCTCTAAATCTTGGCCCTTATTTCCCTCAGCTGTCTGTAAACTACAGGTTATACTGTATGTAGGGATGAAAGATATGGATTTTTTTTTCAGCCGATGCAATAATTACCTGCTTCACATGGCTGAAACTGATGAGATAACTGATGATTTCACGTTTGTATTTTTTAAAAGAAGTTCATATAGTTTTTACTTTAATTTAAAAACTAAAATTTAATACTCAACAGCTCTGATCAAACCAAATCTGACTGACATCATTATTACAACAAAAACAACTCTGACTCTTCAAATGTTCAGTTATTTTTTCACCAAAAAACTTAACAAACATACTTACCTTTATTGAATATTTTGCTAAAGAATTCAAATGAAATGCTTTGACACCATCTGCTAAAACAGAGATTATTAGAGCCAATATTTATCAGCTATATGCCAAAACCAATATTGACTGATGGCCAGTATCAGTCAAAAATTTATCAGTACTGATATTGTACTGTGCGTCCCTACAAAAATGTGAAATTATTGGTTATATCGGCCATGAGAAGCAGGTAATTATCAGTTATTGATATCCGCTGAAAAAAAAAATCCATATTGTGAATCCATAATGCTATTTATTTGTTGAACTGAAAATTTTGCTACCTGACAGCTCAACTTGGCTCACAATGGCTGCAGCTTTCATCAGTGTCCCAGACTGAGCTACCTGTCACATGTGTCTCATGCTTTGTACAGGATGTTTACAGTAGCTGTTAAATTTCTTTCAAATGTGGTCATAAAGTAGCCTCATCATGAACATTTTTTACTTTGAGTTAATGAGCTTATTGACACTAATGTTTCAACAATGCTCCTGATATGAACAAATAAGGAGGATAAACAGGATCAATAACCAGCAAAACCTGATCAGTTGACCAAAATTAACAGAACATGTTAACAACACATAAACTTTTTATATGATATATTAATATGATATGAAAGACAAACAGATCCTACTCTGAAATGTCATTTTATCATCAAGTTGACAAGAATTTACAAAACCATGTTAAATGTTTGTTGATTACATCTGTTGACTATAATCTTTTGACCAGTGGCCGCTGAATGCGTGTGCACCCTGTAATGTTTGTAAACATTAAACTGTCTATACATTGTATGTAAACTTGTTCTACAGTTTTGGTTCAAATTTCATTCCAGGGTTTTTATTCATTTTGACTTTTAAAGGAGACCTGCACATGCAAAAATCAGTACTGCAGTCCAAATAGCAAGTTGGCAAAATAGACTAGAGCATTAAATGCATGTAAAGCACAAGCCAGAGGGTGAACAGTCTCTTTTAAATAGCACTCCTGTGATGGAGCTGCCTTGCACTTCCCTACTGAATTCTTTAAATCATAATTATAAATTATAAAAAATATATCATGACAGCCATTTCTAATATGAAAAAACACACACTTTGAAACTATTAATGAACTATTTAACTATAAAGTATTTTGGTATGAAAACCAGCATTTTTAATTTAATAATAAACACGTCTCTAGCACTTGTAACAAACCTAAACTTTTGAAAAGTGGTTGAAAATCCAGCTAGTTATGATTATTTTAATTGTGGATAGCACCACCTCCTGCCTCGATGGATTTACATTAGGAGGCGGGCTTCTCTCTGCCAATATGGCGGCCGTGTTGATCGCTCCGACGAAGCAGCAGCGGTGTTTCGAACACGAGGCAGAAGCCACTCGGGTCTTTCCGTGAATCCGGCAAAACCCGAAGTGTAAGCTCGTCCCATAACTTTACCGTAACTGTTCTGAAGCTCCACCACCAGTTCCAACCGCCAATCCGCCGACTCCGAGCCAGTACTACTTGCATCCGCCGGGGAAAGGGAGGCGGGGGTGAGCTGTTGAATGACGGCCGTAGCTCTGTTGACACTTTGGAGCCGAGTCAGCCTATGGGACTCACACGGGCCTACCTAATTCACATTTAAAGCTATCGGATGAAAGAGGAGGACCGCCACTTCAGTTCTGTTGTCAGCGGGGGATGTTGCGTACCGTGTGCGGACAGCGTCACTGGACGGTACGGTGCCGAGACTGAGGGGACGTTTTCACAGGTTGATGGTCCGTGTTTGGCACCGAGCAGGGAGACCAACAAAAGTAAATACATGGTTTTAGTCTCTATAGGCTGTTCATAGACAAACAGGCTTACATTTATAGGAGACATAGGCGGTGCCGGCTATTTCCTGGAAGAATACAAACCAGAATGACACATTTAACGTGTGCAGGTTGAGGTTTATTCACCAAAGTTGATCAGACTTGGGCTACAAGCAGCGAGTAAGAGACTTGTCTGTCAACAAAGAGACAGTCTGTATTGCACATTTTGACAGATAACCAATCAAATTTGCTATTCAAAGCGCTCCTCTTATGTCAGTGACCTATATCTCATGCATGAACGCCAAGAGCCCACAGTAACCTCTCCTCCAGCAGACCAGACAGCATGGGGATCAACGGGCTAGACAGTCAAGCGCAGCCGCCGTCCAGCGGAGGAGTTTCTCAGTCTGCTGCAGATCCTCACATGGAGCAAAGAGATGCTCCCCAAGAAGCTGACAGAAGTACTAATAAAGATGACCAGGTAGCTGCCAGCGAGGGTAAAATCGTGCAGGAGGAGAGCGGCTTGCAGTTGATAGAGGCCGGCTGCAAGCCGCCGCTCTCCCCGGCTTCTGAGTCCGAGGCGGGGGTTCAGGTGGAGACGCACCACGGCCACGGGGGAGGATTCGTCCCACCCGAAGGAGGTTACGGCTGGCTGGTGGTGTTTGCAGCCACTTGGTGCAATGGATCCATCTTCGGGATCCAAAACTCTTTCGGCATCCTGCACTCGATGCTGGTGAAAGAGTATGCAAACCCAGAAGACAACAAGACGACCGAGTTCAAAGTGGGTGAGTACCAGACTGTCTGCTAAGGTGAGCCTGACAATGAGATGAAGAAGATTTGTACTGGATATGCTTACAATCACTTGCATGGAAAATTTAATTATTGTCATTTAAAGAATCTCAGCATGTTGGCAACGAAGTATGTCTTCGTGTGACACTGGCTTGGTGTTGTTCATGATGTATATGTTGCTATAAATGTGTCACAGACATGCAACAGTCTAAAAAAGAAGTGGGTCAGCTCAGAGTTCATGTGGGTTTACCCTGCACTTAAAGGGCTCAGTAAACATAGTATTAGATTGCATATGTGTCTCACCAATACATTCTTGCAGTCTGCAATTCTTTCTCTTCATGCATACTAAAAATGATCCATTATTCCACAGATGAGTTAGTCAGTTGCATGTTTTTGAGAACAGCATCAAGTTTAATAATTAACAGCCATTTAACTGACCTACTGTATACTTGCTATCCATTCATGCACACCACTGTTGTTCGAACTCCATTAGGTAGCTGCTGCAAATCCATCACAGTTTGTCACAATCAGCCCTTTGATAAAGTTTTTTCCCTGAAGGCTGGAAGTCATACAAATGTACTCCAGTCCAGACACTTGAACAGTCTTTGTGTGAGCATACTGTACTTTAAAAGTGTGGTCCCACATTATAAGATTACCCTTATAAATGATTTATAAATGTTTAAAATGAAATTGATTGTAAATGCTTTATAAATGATTAATAAACAACTATAAATAAGGTATAACACAGTTTACATACATCGATGAGGGCTCACTATTTGGCAAGAGTTTCTGCTTACTACTAATTAACTGTGACCAGATATATGTCTGGTATGGGCCTATTGTATGGTTGTATATGTTTTCCAATATGCACTGAGCACCATTTGTACAGAACATATAATGCACAAAATGATGCTTTGGGTGATTTAGATTTAGCACAAGGAGGAACATTTATGAGGACAAGAGGATCTCCCTGGCAGGTGTAAATGCTGAGAAGCTGTGCTTCTTGTTTTATGTACTGCCCCTAATTGACTGACAGTATTAAAATTTTTATCGATTGACTGATACTGAACAGTACTGATGTTAATTTAGCGAGTTATATTATTTTTATTTATTCTTAATTTCTTAATTAGTTAATTTCTAGAATTGGTTGACAATTATTTAACATGGCAAGAATATTTAACTTAAATATTCTGTAAGTTAATTTAACTTAAACATTCTTAGTAGGTTAACTTAAATATTCTTAAATATTTGACTTGAATATACTTTTATTAAGTTAGTTGTTGAAGAAAACAGCTTTCTGAGTAAATCTACATAGTTAAATTGGTGCAAAATCTGTATGAAATCCACTTAGAAAATATCTATTTTCATTCCATTTCTCACTATAAGAGCTCATTATTTGGTAAGCAACAGGTCACTGTTTCCCTTTTCATCTAATTTGTTGTCACAGCTTATGAATAATTTGTGAAATGTTTACAATCTAATTAACAACCTAATTATAAACCATTCATAAATCATTTATTTATGTTGTCTTGTGGAAAAGCTGTACCAAAAGTGTGACCCAACAAACTTCGCAAATTGACACTTTCTGCACCCACTCAGTATTGCACAGAATGTGAAATATTCAATGCTTCATCTGTTGCTGCATTGCTTTTGGTTTTCCCCTTTCACTGGACTGGACCGGAACCCACATAGAGTAGTATACAAAAGCTCAAAGCCGTCATGATGATTTGATTCCAGGAACTGATATTTATTTGTCACAATAAAGCTGCTGTTGACCACTTATACCAGTGTATATGACCAGAATGAGGCCAGTGTTCACCCGTCTGTCGCCCTCCATGCTGCAATTTAAACCATCCTGTTGAGGGTTATATCACAAGCTGCTGAAAGTTTAATAATTTCTCACAGTATACTGGCTTGACTATGATACAATGTTACAACAGTCAAGGAGACACATCTTAGTAAAGACATCTACTGTTGTTACTTTTAGAATATGAGACAGTTCACTTTTCTTTTATACAAATATCTTAGTGTTTCGATGAAGGTTTATTGCTCTCCTTAGGCGGCATTTCTTTTCCCTTTCATTTCTTTTCTTCTGAGTTTAACATTACCTATCAAATGTCAGTGGCTTGTTGTGTTGTGGCTTGCACACGGCACTGAATTTCCCTGCCCTTATATGAATTTATTGCGGTGTTTCTATATGCCAATTGCGAACCTCCTGGCACGTGCATTCAATTTAAGACCATTCATCAACATACTCAGGTGGGTAAGAACAGACTTGGCTGTCAGCACACGTTTTATGAATCTCACATGGGATTTTCTTATTTTCCTCTTACTGCTATGTTTAAGAACAAATGCAAAAGAAAAATGAGAAAGCATTAATTTGAGACCTAATATCTTTATTGAACTTTCTGATCCACAAACAACTACAAAACTGGCCGCCAGACCGAACGGTATCAAAGGGAAAGGCTATGTCACACACTAAACAAACAGCAGCACAGTTTTGTACTTCCCTATATGCAGTACAGCATCAGAAACACTTAGAGACAAACAAATACACAAATCAGTACAAACAAATGCAGAAATAAACCAACAAAGGGGGGGCATATCACACATCAAAAGTAAATTATGAAATAAAATGTAGATAAATGAATGGAGGCAGGCTATGGTATATAATTAACCCCATTAGAGACAGAATCCAGGTCTTGCATTCCTGCACCGCATAGTATCATTAAACACTTATATACTGTAATCCGTGCAACTCCGTAGCAAATCAGTTATGCATTAGCACATAGTGTGGTTTCCTAACTGTGATCCGCCAGATGCTTCAACACAATGGCTGCCAGTCTAGTTCTAATGTATTCTCAGAACGGGGACCAAATCTTATAGAATTCTTTAATTATACACTGAAACATGAATGTCAGATATTCCATAGATATTATATTAATTATATGAAGGTAATTTACTTATCATTATACAATACAGGGTTGCACAATCAAATGACAGCTGTAGTTCCTTCATGCTACACAGAACATACAGTATGTGCAGATAATTAAATGTAGAGTAGAAAAAGATAACGTATGAAATAGATTAAAATGGAACAATATATAAAGTTATAGATTTAAACATGTTTACATCCAGGAAATAAATCTTAAGTGCATTTTTTAAAATTATATTATGGGGAAATGTAAACAGCAGCAACAAGGTGATCATAATATAGTTGACATCTTCATATAAAAAGTTCAACATCTGGGAAACAGTGTCCATTAAGTTTGACTGTGTTTGAGCATGAAGCATCAGCAATGTAAACAGAGAGTCTACCTCCCCTTGTCCTGCTGGTGCCTCGAACTCCACCAGGTTGGAACACGGTCTGCCCGTCAAGTGCTTGAGCTGGTCTCCGTAAGTTGTCCATTTTGCCTGTTTCATTTTCCTGTACAGACCTTTGCCAGGAGGCAGCCTTCAGTCCAATCTGGGTTAGCATGATGGGTCACACAATCCGTGGTGGTGCTCTGTCCTGCTGATCTGGCTTGAGTAGTCAAAAGATGTGCATTGTTGATCGTCTCAGGGTCTGCTGCTCTTTCACCCAAACTCCATGCTTCCTTTTCCAGCGCCTATGAGTATATTGCTGTCAGCAATAAAGCCAAAATAATACAGATTAAAACCAAAGTGTAGCAACATTTGAGGGAGTATCTGCATGTGCCACTGTTACCATGGAGCATCAAAAATAACCTTGTGCCACTCCACTATTGTTGGAAGTCATCAGTCTGTCCATTTCAGCAGTTTATTTTTCCTTGCACAGAAAGTGAGGATACGTACGAGTCTTTTGGAATGTACTTTCAAGTTCTGTGTCTGGCAACCGAAACAATAGATACGCAGGGTTCTTGTTCAGTTTAATGTCAGGAATTTGGCATAGTCCATCTGCTATGTTTTTCCAATTTTCATCTTTATATTTACTAGTTTAGATAAAGTATGACGACAAGGGGTACAAAGACTTTCTTAGCCTGCTGATACTCCATCAGTAGATGTAGGAAACTGACAATTGTTAAATTTGTCAGCGGGTTTTGATTTATTTGTAGTCATAGTCTTTTGACAAAAATGCTATTTAGTTTTAGTTATATTTTAGTCATCTGAATTGTTTCGTTTTTTTGTCTAGTTTTAGTAAACTAAAGATTTTAGTCAACTAAATAAACAGTAAATTTAGTTGACCAAAATCTAACAAGTTTAGTTAATGCATTATTTTAATGTTTCTCTAGAATGTCCAAAGTTAATATACCATTTACTTCTGTTCAAAAACATCTATTAACCTGTTATTAACATTAAATATACTACACAAATGCTCCTTTTTCATTTTATATGCCTAACATTACATATATGCTACTTCTGCTTCCCTTTCCTGTCATTTTCTGTGCATTTTTTACTTGTTATGTTACACATTTGTTTCAGTTTGAAATGAAACATTTCACTTATAGTCTTTACGGTGTCAATTGATCTTTTAATTTCCAATCTAATATTAACAAATCTGGTCACTCACTTCTCTGATCATGACAGTGGTGGTTTCTTTTAGCTGATAGCTTGAAAAACATTTTTGTGTTTTTACCTTTGCATAAATTTCCAGATGCCTCATCTGGAAATGTTTGTTTTGTTTTTACCAGTGATTGTTGCTCCAAATGGCTTACAAAGGGTCGGACGTCAAATGTGAAATTTATTCGTACGTCTGTTCTTCTCTTTCTCCCAAATGTTTTCCTTTTTGTACAGTTTATGCAAGCAGTTCAAACTAGTTGACTTCCTGAGCAGATCAGTACTGTCTAAATGTGTATGTGCATCTAACCTCCCTACCACACAAAGAGATCTCTGTCCAACTCGTCCCTCCTGAACATTTTCATCTCATTTTTAATAATTAATGAAAATATCAGTAGATTTCATCATCGTTTTTCTCATTCTAAATGAGTTTTTATTTAGTCATTGTCTTTTGTTTTTGTAAGCTGTTGATGATAAAAAAAACAAAAAACTGATATTTTCTTTCTTGTGTTTATAGTGAAAATAATGAGCTCCAAACCTGAAATTTAAAGTTGGCATCCAATTTATTGAAGCATCTCTTGAGTTTGCATATCTTGAGGTTTGATCCACTGATGGTGTTATAGAGTCTGGGCCTCTGGCTTTGTGGCTGTTAATTAAACAACTATGGACTAAATGAGTAATTATTGGAGTTTCTCTGTAGGGACTGATTTTCTTTTTAAGAAGCCTGTTTGTTCTATGCAGATGGGTGAAACTAATCAATTGTCTGTCCAGATTTTAGTGAAGAGACATGTTTGTGAGGAGGGGAGTAGCAGCATGTAACAGGAGTGTGTATTTTTCTTACCTTCCTGTCAAGTCCCACAATCACCAGCAAAGGTTAAGGTCAGGATGTGGGAAGGGATTATGTTTCTAAGACTGTTCCCTGGAACAAATTCAACCCTTTCTCATCATCATGAAAAACAGTTACAGAGGAAGACAAATCAAAGGCTCAGACACGATCGAGCTTGTTTGAGTTGTTTGTGTAAGCACAGATTAATGTCTTTAATGACATTTTGCAACTTGTGATCTCTAATTTGTGTGACGGAAATTGGTGCGTATGGGGGCAGCGCGATGAGGCATCACATTACTGTCAGGTTTGTTGTGATAGAGAGCCTGATTTTTTATTTTATTTATTTATTTTTTTTTGTCTTGATAAGGATTTCATCTCCAGCCATTCTTTGGATTTGATTCTTGGTCGTTCTCATATGTGAAAGGATTAAACCGAGTCCTGACCTTTTCCCCTCAAGCAACAGAACAAAACAGAGGGGAACAGCTTAACTATAATACTCAGTTTTCAACAACTATCCAGTCTGAGAGGGATCAGTCAGTAAAAGTTAAATTCACATGTGCAGAACCTTTTAAAACACACATCAAAGTACTTCACAAGCAATAAACTACAGGACTATTAAGAAAGGGGGCGACAAGAAAAGACTGAGATGTGATTAAATCTCGCTAATAGATTAGGTCTTTTTACAGAGCTCGATCATACTGGGTATTTATGAAGCCTTGAGGGGTAAATAAGAGATTTCATGTTTTTGTTGGGAGATCAGAACAGCCTTTCTTTAAATAAAAGAAGGTAATGAAGACGTGAACGGGTTATGACTTGCAGATGGTGATGTTTTGCTCAATGATTATAGCATGGCACAGTCAGAGGTTTCACTCCTCCACAGCAGTACAAAACTGCTGGTACATCAAGGTATGTATTGGAAGTATCCAACAACACATTCTTTTTAAATTAAAAACAAAAACTGCGGTGCTTTTACACTCAGTGGGGAGTGAGCCCCTTCTGAGGTGATGTGTGATTGAACGTGGGTGTGTTCAAGCTGCAGCACTGGCTCTGCGGAGACAAAAGTGGGAATGTGTGTGAAGGGGCGGAAGAAAGGGAATGAGTGAGCCAGTGATTAATTTTTCATTGATCCCTGAAATGATTCCCAATTATATGACACCAGTGTGAGACAGATCACTAGGATGACTACAATGAGACAAAAAATGGAACCAAACCAGAATTTTGGTGCCTTATCAAAAAGGCACAAAAGCAAGAGGCTCTATTAGTAATGCTGCTCCTTCCATAAAGGGGAGGAGTTCTTTTCACTTTAATTCCAGTCTAAAGTCCAGTATATAAATCTTACTGACAACAGCATCTGGGCGTGCAGAAAGTTTCCATTAAATGTTTAAAAAAAAAAAAAAAACAAGAAATCAGGCTTAGATAATGTAAGTGGAAAAATGGAAAGACATATCAGAAGGGTACACTGAAAGATACTGTAGTTCATTATAGCTCATAGTGACTGCAGTACAGGAATGCAAGACCTTTGAGTAACATAGGTAACAAGTAAAACTAGTCAGAGACTGCAATGTTATTTTTTTTTTAGAAATTTGCAGATGGCAGATTTCTAGTTGTGTGTTTGATCAAGCCTCTGTCCTCTTTGTGTAACCTTGTTCTGTGTTATTGGACTTGGCAGTCATTATTATTCGGGTAAAATCCAATTCTTTTGTAATGATGTTGCAGGGGGTGGGGGGTTGTGTCTATACAGGAATTGTATTTTGCATGATGATCAGAATTAGCATTTCTTTGAACATGCAATATGTAAGAATTTCAGTAAAAAAAAACCAAAAAACTGAAATTATCATCAGAATGTGAAGAAGTGTCAGTTTAAAGATTATGTCAGAAATGTCTATGCCATGGGTGTTGCAGAAGTATCTACATCAGTAAACATGCTAACCAGCAAGCCTTGGCCTTTGGTGTCTTGTAATACTGAATCACTTTGTACCTAAAAAGGCAAAAGTGAGTGAGCAGGTAGCATCCAGTCCAACTACAACGGTGTGGTTTTCTTGCTGGGTTTGGCTGAACATTTAATCAAAATTTTGTTTTGATATATTTTCTTGAAAATGATAATTAATTAATAACCTGTTGAGTCTCTGGAGTCCTGGTTGGAGCTGCAGGAAATCACCTCTGTATTGTATTCTCTGTCATCAGAGTGACCTCCGTCAGTCTCTGAGGCTGTGTTTGGTCCCGGTCTGTTAGTCTTCACTGGGAAAGATTTTTTTTTTCCTATTGAAAGTCATGTCCTGCCCTCTTGTAGCTCTGATCATGAAAAGTCTGGTTGGGTAGGGTAGGAATATCAGGGTAAGCCAGTTTATGTGTGGGGAACTCAGCCTTAGTCAAGGACTTCGAAAGAACAATTAAATAAAATGTAGTTGTAGTTGTTATATTTCTTTAGTTATTATTAGAACGTAATCCCTAATCATATCAGATCAGTGCTCAGGGGCTGACATTTCTTTAAAGCGAAATAATAGCTCTGTACACAAAGTATTCTAGCCAGGGTTCAAACAAGTGTCTGTGCTGTCACAAGCAATCCTCTCCCATCATTAGCATACTGCTGTGTTTTGTGTAGCACTGTATTGGGTTCTGCTGCCCCAAATTTCATCAGCATCTCCAGGGCAGCTGCAAAATCCCAGGTTGGCAGAACACCTAGTACTGGGGCATTTTTGCATTCCAGAGGGCAGGGGATTGGGTTTAGGTCGGATCAGAGTCTCTAAACTTTCCATGAACTCATAAGCAGGTACATACATATGATCAGGTCCAGGCATGGACTGTTTTTTTTTTTTTTGTGAATTAATGCAGCAGCTTATGAAAGAAAGAAATTTTCCCTGTCTGACATGAGTGGGAAGGTGTTAAGTAGCATCATCCTTTTCACAATTTGAAACAAGTGTTTATGAGAAGTATGGTATTAACTTTTGTCTGTGAATCCCATCAGCAGGTAGAGGTTGCCAGTTGTAAGTTAGTGTAAGAATAGCACGACAGATCATGTACTTAATTCCAATACTGACGGGCAGTTTAAGCGGAAATATCTAGTTGTGCTGCTATACCCACATGTAGCTCACTGTACTCTCTGCAAAACATTTCAAGTATATATCCATACTGTCACCCCATCTTGCATTATTGATAGTATCAACTCAAGCAATTTGCACAGCTGTAAATATTGGTAGCATGGAGCATAATATGACTAGTAAACATCAGAAGTAGAAAATGACTAATGGAGCATCCAGAGACTCCTGCTGTCAAAACACTCACTGCTGAGACTGACTTGTTTGAAGACACTCCTTTAACATCTGTCTGGTCCCCCAAATGACTTGTCTTATACCGGCAATCCTCCGCAAACTATGCAGCCTGACCTGATGTACAATATGATAATTAGTCGGTTAGGTAGCTGATGCATGCTACAACAAAGGCTTATGAATACAATACCCCAGTCATATACAGTAGGAGCTTATATGGAACTACTTTGTTGAAAGTATTTGCAACCTAAATCTTATGTTTTCTTCCTGGTACTTGCTATCAGTTGCTTGATACAGTGCTACCTGTGCTACTAGCTACCTTCTTAATTAGCTTGTTTTGCTCTCATGTGTTTTTATCCAGAGATTCTCTCAAAATGAAAACTGTTTGCTCATAAAGGGCATAAAAGGTATTTTTTGACAGTACATTCTTCAATAAATCCTGTTCAGGATTTAAGTACAAGAAGTTAAAAAGTTAAGTGGGGACTCAACTGAAGCCTTTGCAAGCTAGTGCTGTGGTAAACATGGCTCATAGTTTGTATTATAGCAGGTAAGGTATCTTCTGGGATACTTGTGAAGACACCAATTAGCTGGCAAGCAAACCTTTCCATTATTTGGAAGAGTGCACTCAGTACAATGCAGGCAAGAAATGGTGAAGCACCTACTGCAATGCCACCAAAACTGCCAGATGCAACCAGCCGACATTTGCAAAGTTTTGAATAAAGTTATATTTTATAACATAATTTGAGTTTTCTTTACGATTCACAGTGTGTAATAGTGTAATGGTATTGTAACCAAGCATCTTTAGTTTTGCTTAATTGTATAAGCTTTATAAGGAAACAATTACTGGGATGAAAACTCAAACCTTCTCAATTTAAACAATGTTATTTATTTAGAACATTCTGCTATTTATGTAGAACATTGCAGCCAGCCAGGCTGCTTTACAACAATAATATAGATATCACATTTTTGGAGAAATCCACAAAAGCTGAAATTCTAAGTAATTTACACGCGATGTTTCCTTTTTATATGTGGGAGCCTGCATGCCCCAGTGGAAGTTGTGGTTATTCAGAAGGTTAATGTTTTGTCATACAGCTTATTAGATTGTCCCCAGTAACTGAATTTAATTCCAGCAAGTAACCACTATCATATTTAGTTTCTTCCATTTATAACAAACCAAATTTCATGACAACAACATACAGTGGAGATTTATTTATCTTGGATTGTGCCTGACTTTAGTGGATCATAATGTATCAGGCGTGGAATTAATGTGTAGATGCTCATGTTTAAGATGAAATGAAACTTTTCTACAGATGTCAGTTTTTGAGTCATGCTAAAGGCCAAAGTGTGGCCAGCATCAGACAAGTAGTTGCTGAGTTGATGAGTTGTGGCCTCTACCAGCAGGTTAAGAACACACGAAAGGCTATAAAGGTTTTTTCAAAAACCACAGCCATAAGAGGTCCTTGAGTATACAGCTACAAATGTGCACAAAATGTACAAGGCTGATGGGTCTAGCAGTACACAAGCTTAGCTGTGACACAACAGTAGACTGAGCCCTACGGTGGCCGGGAGGTGCAAACCAACATTACAAAACGTGAAACACTTTAACAAATCTTGAGACAAATTTACATTTTG
>JAJHUR010089312.1:0-36152 GCA_027495735.1 Lutjanus campechanus | reverse complement strand
CTTTCCGGTTTGAATGTATTTGTTAATTTGTTTCGGCACTTGTAAATTTGTTTCGGCGTTTGTAAAAGTGTTTCGCGACTTGTTAATTTGTTTTCCGAAATGTAAATTTGTTTCAGAACTTGTAAATGTGTTATGGTAATGTAATTTTGTTTTATGATATGTTAAAATGTTTTCCAAAATGTAAATTTGTCTCAAGATTTGTTAAAATGTTTCACGTTTTGTAATGTTGGTTTGCACCTCCCGGCCACCGTAGAGCCCTGTTGGTCACACACATGTTGCATTGCATCATCTCCCCCAGGCATACATCTACAGAAGATAATTATACACCATGGTCATTTTATAGCTACTCTTTTATAGCTTCATAAACTCTTTTATAGCAACATAAACAAGTCCAAAAGACAAAAAACACAAAAACACATGAACAAGAACCAAAAGAGCAGAGACTAAACAAAAGCACTGCGTCATCCCAGCAGTGTAACATTAATGATTCAAAAGTCTGTCAGCACAGGACCAGTCCGCACCATAAAACATTTTTGGTAGGTCTAATACTCTTCACTAGTAGTGGGCGTCTTTTCCTGCTTTCCAAGACAGTGGAATAATATCTTTTAATGTCTGTGTTTTTCAGTTCAAATAACCACGTATGTTATTGTCCAGCTCTAGCACCTGCTAAGGACATTTATTGTGGTCTTGAGGGAATGGGCTTCCGTACCAAGTGTACCGTACCAAGTGTATTGTACCCTCCGCCTTTCCGCTGATGTTACAAAAATATGTATGGCTATTGTTATTTTACCTGAGAGTACCCAAGACAATTTCTAACACAATATGTTTCATTGTGTGTCTGAGGAAAACCACAAGCAGTGTCGTAAGAGAGCATTTGGACAGTGATGTGTTTTTGATTGTTTTGGCACGTTTGATTTGAAAGGAAACAGTGATTGTGAGGTTTAGTTTATTTGATTTGTAAAAGGACAGTGTGCAATGACATTAATCATTTACAACAAATGAAAACATGTTTGCACTAGGTTTAGTAAGACACTAATTTTCATCAATAGGATAATCTATTGTTTCATACTTAGTGCAGTGGCTGTCTAAGCAGGTAGTTTTGATTGTGTTTGCTTGTGTTTGGAGATGTAGGTCTTAGATTTCTATGGTCACCCAAAACCATTGGACGTGAATAACATTTTTTTGGTAATGCTCAAAGCATTGAAAACATTTGAAAAAGTCAGCAGGCAACCTGTCTTTCCAGGAACTATGTCTTTGTTACTCAGTATAATCCACAGAGCATGCTGTGAACAGTTTTCTTTGAAAGAACTTTACTTTCTGTACACTAAAACTGAGCGACTAAAGAGCTGTAATTGCTATACTGGTCATCTGATATGAATGTTAACAACATCAAATTAGAGCTGAAAATTTGTACTTTAACCTCTTTGTTTCATTTTAAATCCAAAGTTTTGTTACTGCACAGGAGCTGGTATTTTGTGAACGTAATCTTTGGGTTCATATTATAATCTTCAGTGCTCAGGTAGTTGTTCCACCCCAAAAATGTAGATATGTAAAATTCAGTGATGTTTTGAAAGGAGTGAGAGGACCTGAATGATATGAATGACTCAGTGTCACTACACTCAGTCAAGTGGTTTGCGTGGCATGCAGGATGCTTATTAAGAAATTCAACTCATCTAGGACCGGTTTGAGCTATGTACTCACACATGACATTGATCATTATAAGTAGACACACATAGCCTGTTTACACTTGGTATTTAAATGTGATTTGTACCTGGATACATCTGGAAAATAAATGATCCAGTTTGTTGTTTACACTTAGTATTTTTAATGTGTACTTACTTAATACGTACTCGATGAGATCAGACCTCTGTCTTCCAGAGTAAAACCCGTGTGTGAGTAATTTGAGCTAAAAGGTGGAAAGTTTACAAAAGCAATATATAAATCTTTCAATCAGGTGTATTATTATTCCTATGTGCAATATCAATACTCCAGTCAGGTGTATTATCATCCAATGTACAGTACAATATCAGTACCTGACGAATATCTAATTTCCAATGTGCAATATTGGTATTTCCTCTGTGCCATGGTGTAAACTTGAAAACACTATATTGTTACCATTCCCATATCTTATATTTTCCCATACTAGTTTGCTAGTTTCTGTACTTGTTTAAATTGTTCATATTTTTCTATATTCCTTCCTTGTTTATATTGCTTGTTCGCTATTTATTGTCTTTTTTACTGATGCTTCTTTATTTTTTGCCATCCACTTTGCTGCTGTAATACTGGAAATT
This sequence comes from Lutjanus campechanus, assembly GCA_027495735.1. Classification (NCBI taxonomy): domain Eukaryota; kingdom Metazoa; phylum Chordata; class Actinopteri; order Lutjaniformes; family Lutjanidae; genus Lutjanus; species Lutjanus campechanus. The sequence continues at coordinate 33,861 of JAJHUR010089312.1, read as the reverse complement.
TTCCCACTGTGGGACTAATAAAGGAATATCTTATATTATCTTATCTTAAAAGCAAAAATTCACTCCATGAACACCTCAGAAGGCTGCATTATCTAGTGTGTTGACTATTCTTCCTGATTTGAGTTGGCAGCAAATCCGCCCAAGACTCCCTTAAAAAAAGAAATCACAGAGTTAGAGGAAACTTTCTAAACCTTTTGAAACACTTTCTAAGACATATTCTTAATTATTTGTCCCTTGCTATAAATTTGGCAAATGCAACACATTAAGTAATTTGTTTCTTTGTATGAAAAAATACTGTGTCAGTTTGTTCCAGTGTGTTGCAGCACTGGCCTTCAGGCTACTATATGATTACATAAATTATATGCCTTGTTAACAGCAGATCAGCTGCACTGATAAGTACAACATACACCGTCGCACACATAGTGATTTCCTACTGTATGTAATTCATTACGCACCCAAGTATTGCTTTTATTTTTCAAACAGTTCTGTTGAGTCTGGCATCTGCCATTTCATGGCACAGAAAAGATGTATAATCAGAAATGAGTGTTTCTCTTTCAGCCATCTCACTTGCTCGCTCTCCAGATGTGAACAGCCTATTATTATGTTGTGTTTGGAGTAGTGATGTCACAGTGCCAGAAATTTAGTTGTCAATACCAATACCTGTGAATTTACAGGATTTTTAATACCCCATTTGATGCCATAGTAAAAAACACAACACAAACACAAAACAAACACAATTAATCCATTGTTGTTTTTCTTTGCCACCTGAAATAACACATTGTCTATGGGAGACATTAATACATTAAGACTGCTGCTTTGTCCCGTGACCCGCCCTTTGAATCCCAGAAAGTCGACCTGAACCTGTCTGCCCCGCGGGTTCACCTACTATTCTTTCTGATGAGTCGAAGTGGAGCTGTTGCAGCTGCACACATCGCTATCTTACATGTGCTGTTGTTGTTGTTCAGTGTCAGTAGCTGTTTTTCTTCTTCCTTTGGCATTTAACAGCAGACTACAGCACTTGAAAGCATATATGCTGTCCCTGTCAAGTCCAAAAGAATTTTATCTCCATTACCTACAGTACAGCAAAAAACAAGTCACCACATTTTCAAAATTTTGGCATTGACTTGGTACTGAAGTATTGTTTCTCATGACTGATCTGATCTGATCTGATCACATTCACAACTCATTTACACCTGCATTAACACCTGTTTTTCCTTATTTAGATAATGTGTTCAGATTCAGATTGTATTTAATACAAGGTATGAATGGGCTGATATTCAAGCATATATATAAATATGGTGCGTTACTCTAATATATTTGCTTAGGTTTTACTCATTGGACGACACTTGAAAAAAATGGTGCATAGTTCACAAAAGAAAGAATATCCAAAAACAGTTATCCTGTATGCATGCCTAATAGAAGATTAAGTACTCTGGGGTAAATCTCCAACAGTGTTTCTCGTTTGTTTTTCCATCAACAGATGGGTCCTATACAGTCTCTGAGTCTCTCTCTGGTTGTCAGACTGCATCCATCTCGTAAATAGAGGAAAGCTTGTCTCCTCACCACACACACACACACACACACACACACACGCACACATCTTTTCATTTTGCTTCAGTATCCCTCGCTGTGTTCTTTTGCTTTTGTTTGGAAGTGTTCAGTCCTAATCGTCTATAATGAGTACACTCCACTCAGTCTAATCAGAAATCTTGCTTGTGCCAGGGCAGGCAGGGGGAATGGGGCTTTGGAGGTTGAGTTGGCCAGAATAGAGAGCAGAGACCGGAGGGATGAGAAATGTTTCTGTTGCTTTGTTAGCCTCTGATTGTAGATTGGACCTTGAATGCTTTTTGTGTGCTTTTGTTTTAGTTTACCCCAGGGGCAGCAGTCATCCTCTCCACATTGGTTCTGTCAAGGAAGCCTGTTGATGCAGGCCTGAGTGAAGTAATTGTAACATAACAGGAGCGTATAGCACTGCTGCTACTACGGGTACTCAGGTTTTCATATTACCTCAGAGCTCGACTAGTGCTGCCTCCAGTTATACAGTTTTCTTCTGAACCATTTTCCACTGGAAGCTGGGTAAAGGAGGGTGCAGATAGTGGAAGCAATGAATGTAATGTACTGTTCTCACATGTGTCTGTAGGTTTTTCCACATTCCTCTATACTGTCTCTGTATGGTCCTGACTCCCTGTAATTATATATCCAAACCAACCTGAAAGGAGACACCAAGCAATCTGATAGTCTTAGTTTAAAGAGCTAATCCTTGATTTTTGATATTAAGCAGTTGTCACTGTCAATTACACAGTATTTCCCATACTGTAACAGATTTTCTTGGATTTTCTATTGATTAAATTTAAGTTTCTGTCCTTTTTGCATATATTCTCAGGTTTATCTGTTAGGTAGCCCCATTTCTGGGTCTTTGAAGCTTCAGTTAGAATTACCCGTAAATATTCAAAGCTTTTATGGGTTATAGGGTGTGTAGACAACACAAGCTGTCACACTTTCCCGAGACACGAGGGCAGGAGGGGAGACAACAACGACTGTCAATTTCATCCCCTGCTTCCAAAGTCTCAAAGTCCTTGGTTTTTTATCTGTGCAGGTTTTGAGTCTAATTAAATGTCAGAGAGGAGCTCCATTTCTCACTCTTAACCACTCTTTTGCCTCTTTTTTGGTGCAGCCAACACAAAAACCCCAGACAAACAAAACACCCCCGCAGCATTCAACTACTGATTTGGATGTGTATTACCATGGCAACGGTAGAAGTTTCGAGGCTTCAAAGCATTTGGGTCAGCCCAACAACAAACCATCTTACATTTACTCAAGAGCAAAGTGCAAGTGCAGAGCCATCGACAGCTAAAGAATTCCCGGAAAAGCGTAAGGCAAAAACTACAGATGGAAAGAGAAGTCAGAGCTCAGACTGCCTAGACTGATCAACTGTAAAACATTTTACAACTCTGTGGGCATCCAGGGATGAACTGCAAAGAGAGTGTGCAAGGTACTGGTAGAAATTCCAGATGGGAGACACCACTATGGGACGTTGAGAATGTCTGGCCCTCCCAGACAAACAAACTGGACGTGGTAATGGACAAGGAACAGAAAATGGCACTGCTGATAGATTGAGCTGTCTTAAGTGACTGTGACATCAATAAGAGGGAATTGAGAAGTTGGAGAAATGCCAGTGAAAGCAGAAGTGATCCAAATAGTAGGAGCACATGGCACTGTGGACATAAATTTTCCAGGCACCAGAGGACTGCAATCCAAACTCAAGCCAAGCCGATTCTGTCAGGACTTTTGGGCTGAACTTTCAAGGCTATGCAAACATGTCATTAAATTTTTGATTTATTTCTGACAGTATGATCTGACAGATCCTACCACTGAACTGGTCCAGCCAGACTTCACCTCCCCAGATGTTCGGTCATTTACACAGTACAGCAGCTCTAATTGGAGAGATTAGCTGCTTAAGTCAGCACTATAGAGCAGTCTAATATCGTTTTGTGGTGCCTTTAAGCTTATTTCCATATTGGAAAGCCATATATTCGTCCCTCGGGGCAAATATGATGCAAGAGCTAAACACAGCCTACATGTGCTCAACAGTGTTGCTTGATCAGTTAAGGAAGTGTTAAGGGTTCTGTGAATTTATAGGGGTTATAATCAATACGTCTATATAATGTATCAAGTGCTGTATGTGTAATGTGAAGAAGATTTCTTATAGTGATGAACCAACAGAGAATTATAACCCAGCTCTGCTGTTCCCTTCAAGTCTATGTGGCATCTTTCAGCTCTTTGTTTTGGTTTCGGTTCAACTGTATTGTTTTGATTCACTCTCACTGAGAGGTTTTTGGGGTTTTTTGGTGAAAAAAGCATTGCCATACACTAAGTGCCCAGCACCAAATGGCTGGCATCTAGCTGGTGAACAAAGTGAAGCATTTAGCAGCTCAAGAGCCAGATATTTCCCTGAGGATTTGACGGAGACCAAAACAGATTGGGAAAGGTGCAGGGTAGAGGATTTCAAGCAGCTGTAGACAGTCTGACAAGCACCAAGTTTGAAGGTGCTTAGGAGAGTGGCTCTTAGCTCTCTAGATCAGTGGTGCAATGTGGTGCAATTGTAACGCTAAGGTGCTTATGGGAAGCCAAGCCCAAACTCCTTGGCTTATTAAGTAAAGTGGGTTAATCTGATCTCATGCCACCTTACTTGATTTCTCTCTCTATGGCATATATTTTTGTTTATACTGTGTCAGCTGAAATGGGATGGGAGGCCAATGTAAAACTACCATTTCAAATCTGATATAGAATTTAACCCACTTTGCTGTTTCCCCTATTGGTATCCTCTATCAACTCTATGAACATTAATGTGAAATAACAGACATGGCTATTGTTAGTACTCAAAGCCGTCAAGCTAGCATGTTGGTATAGAGGCTGGCTTGGCTGCACTTTCTCTGCTAATCCTATGGTACTAACTCACTATAGCTTTAGCAATATATCTGCCTAGCCTTGTGGAAGACTCTGGTCATGTGCCATGAGTGCATGTGCAGAGTGCGCTGGTATGTAGGTAGACAGGCAGGTAGGCAATCCAATCATTTCATTCGGGTTAAATGAAATGATTGAATGGACCACATGTGATTTTTCTGTCAGAGCACTTGATTCAGTGACTGCTGTGAGGATAAAACTGAGAATTGACTTCTCCTAATTCCCATCCCTTTTAGAACCTCAGTCAACTTTGTCCTTTCCTGTTTCCTTTATTTAGATATGTCATGTGCTTGGCTTGTCTGTGTTGAAAAGAAATCCAAATTTTCAAAATAGTTACAGAAAAGATGTTGCAGGGGGAACTGTAAAGCAACATGTAGTCACGTCTAAAGTTAGCCAGTGCTAGTAAAACACCAGGTACCTACTCCACTAACTAAGTACCTAATCCATAACAATCATTAGCTTGGTAGTCACATCTGATAGTTAATTTTAGACAGACGGTAGATACTTAACTAATCTACATCAATCATTGGCTAGATAGTTTGCTAGCTTTTTGCTAACATTCACTTACTTAAAAGGATACTCCATCCCAGAATCATAATTCACTCAATATGTACTCACCCCTATGCCGATGTGAGGATGGGTGAAGATCTTCAGTTCACAAACATTCCTGGAGTTTCAGCAGAAAACAGGGTTGCAGCCAAATCCAGTACAGTGGCAGTAATTGGAGACCAAATGTAAATGTAAAAAAAAGAACACATAACAAACACAAAATGTCTCCATCCTGCTCGTGTGGTGTAATCCAAGTGTCTGCGAGCCGCAACATTAAGATTTAACCTCAAAAGCCGAAATGTCAACTGTAGCATGTAGCAGGTAGGATGTAAACATGGCGTCGATCTCGCGATATTTTCACACGGCTAAAAACATGGCGTAAATTACGTCTTTTGCGGTTAAATTTTAATGTTGCGACTTGCGGACACTTGGATTACACCACACGAGCAAGATGGAGACATTTTGTGTTTGTTTTGTGTTCTTTTCTTTTTTACATTTACATTTGGTCTCCATTCACTGTGATTGGCTGCAGCCCTGTTTTCTGCTGAAACTCCAGGATTGTTTTATGAACTGAAGATATTCACCCATCTTCACATCGGCATAGGGGTGAGAACATACTGAGTGGATGATTATCTAAGAGTGGAATATTGCTTTAAGATGTGACTCCGTGGCTTTTACAGCTCCCTCAGCAACATCTTTTAACCATCTTCAAAATTAGTATCTAAATACAGGAACCAGGAAAGGAGACAGTGACTGAGGTTCCGCTGGGTATCAAGCTTGCTCAAATGTTATTGGAGCACAGAGCAAAAAGGGGCGGGACTTAGGAAGGGTCAGTTTAAACAAATATAACAAAAATACGCTACCTACTCTATCTTCACATAGAAGAATCCCTCCCTCTCTTGTTTGATTTAGATTTTTAAAAAAATGGAAGGCCAGGGTGCTGTCCCATCATTACACAATACAAACTTGGACTTTGTAGTGTACACTGTCTACCAGGTGTATAATACAGAATATTTAGGTCAAACTCTACAACAAAGACAGTGTTTACATTGTGTTGTACAATAGAGCTCATATTTTACACTGTGAGCAGATATATCAGTCCATCCACCTGTTTATCAGTCTCTCTGGTCTCATTCCCATTGAGCTGTTGGATCAGTGTGACCCACAACCCAGACACCACGGTAGACATTAAAGCTACCTTTGCTCCCCAGGAGACTCAGCCCAGACATTTGTTTGTTTGCACTTCAGGGTACGCAGTGTCTCTGTTGGATCATTCTGGCTCATTATGTTTTAACACTGGATGGATATTACACCACAGGCCAGAACTGCCCACTTTGATCCACTTTTTGATCTGTGTAATCACCATGAGAAATCTTATAGAGTGTTTCTGATGCAAGTGAAGACACAATAAAGAGTTACATAAATTTATATTAATAGCAAATCACATCAAATGGTGGAAGGTCACACAGAGAGAGAAATTTCTAAGAAAAATGGCTGCATACAAAGGCTTTCAGATTTTCAAAGCTTGAGCAAACATGACATCCACATGTGTGAGGACAAGATTCAACACGTAGTGCACGTTTATCTTTGGTTGTGACTTCTGATTAGATCACAGGTGGCACATGTGCAAACAGTCAAACAGACATGAGGCCAAACATGATGACTTGCAAGTGCAGGGGACCATGAATAAAGGACTTGCTGCTGTTTAGAGATGCCTTTTTGGATTTCACACAGTGACTTCTATATGTGAAAGAATATGTTATAAAATCAAAAAGGAAGCATTGATTTGTTTTTTGTTTTTCCTCTTCTTTCTGTTGTAACAATTTTTATTTCTTTTTCACAATTTCGGGGGGGGGGGGGGGGGGGGGGGGGGGGCTGTACACTACTATAGCACAAAGCTGCTTCAAGGCAAATTCTTCAGCTGTATATAATGTGTGTACTTTAGAAACTGTTGAAAGATTACACAGGACAAAATACAGAGATGTATTGTTTCCATGCAGGAAAGGGAATCCATTTCTCCTCATTGTTTTTTTTTTATGTCGGTTGCATTGCACATGACCACATCCTGTATCTGTATCCTGTATATCTATTATATGTTGATTCACAACACACAGTGCATTTCATGTTCTATAACTTTGATCCTTGCTTGGTGTAGAAACTGGTATAAGATTGTCTTAGGTGATAGCTAGGGCTCGACGATATAGTTGAAATATATCATGATAAAGTGTTTTATTTCAGTTGATACTGATAATTATTTCTAATGATTTTTTATGACCTTTTAAAAAAAGAAAGACTGGGAGGAAAAGGGTTGAATTGAACCTTTTTTATTTATCAAGGCACAGAGGTCATAGACTCAAAAAAACAAAATTTTGTCATACTAGCGAGCTGATCTGTCCTTTTTATTAACGATTTCCTCACCGTCTTCATGCTGTTTCTGTTGTGTCATATGAGCAACATATCTTTAAATGATTGGCTGTTTGCATGTCAATTGTAGAACGCTCTCTTATCAAGGGATATGATTGGTTGTTTATGAGCCATATTCATTATGTGGCAGCTCACATTTAATGCATTTAAGTCAAACTACTGAACATTTTACTTAACATTTTTCTTATTCCTATTGATGAAGTGTCTATTTTAAATACATATCACTATTGTTTTATTGCCCAGGCCTAGTGATAGATGTGATAGATAACCACATGTTTCTGACGATGCATTTTCTCTCCTCTCCACTTCCTCTTCAGCCTGGGTCGGGGCCCTGGCCATGGGCATGATCTTCTTCTGTTCACCTGTGGTCAGCATGTTCACAGACCGCTTTGGCTGTAGGAAGACAGCTGTTGGTGGGGCAACGTTGGCATTTATAGGGCTGCTCAGTACATCCTTTGCAAAGTAAGCTCCTGTCCATTTATTAAAGACATCATTTGTTCTAGCCCCAGTTTGTGGTTCTGATGTACTACCATTACATTTTATTCACAGAGCTAAGAATTTGTTTTACTGAAAAAAACAAAGAAACACAATCAACCAACCAAACAAATACACAGAAGTTCAAGTGGTTTGCCGCTCATCACTTAAGTCACCAGTTAAGTGTTTTTTTAAACATTTTCTCAAGTTACAGCTGTATTTATATATACATCACACAATAAAAGCTAAAGATATGTCTTAAGAAATGAGATAAAATAGGGAACTGACTCTGCAAGCCTGATCTTCTCTGGCACATTGTTCCACAGTGTAGGGAACAGCAGGAACAGCAAAGGCCCTGTCTCAAATATAGCCATTACTCTGTGTTTAACTGTTTTCTGTCACACACACACACACACACACACACACACACACACACACACACACACACACACACACACACACACACATGTATATATATATATATATATATATATAATGTTACAGTGTCAGATGTTCATATCAAATGTGGCCAAAGTTTCATATAATGAGGTAAATAAAAATAGCTCAGGTTTCACACTGCTCTATATACATGCCTTCCATTGTTTTTTTCTACATGTATTTTTTTCATTTGATGTCAGCTTGTCAGGGATTTCTTAATTTGTCATCTGCTCCGGGCATGGCACACCCACATGGACCGTCGATTCGTACTGAAGTGATTTACTGCTACTGCGAGCAGGACTCTGATCTGGGTCCAATTATATGGACAAAATATCTTCTGGTTTTCCCTCCGATGTCCTCTGGCTGCTCTCCATGAAATCTCTGTGATTTACAGGGTTTCTTGATCCACAGAGAGCTTTACTTGTTGCAAATCTTTAAAAAAAAATTTTGAATCATGCAAAGCTGCTCTTGTGGAGCCCAAGAATAAAGCTTTAGACCTGAGTATATAGACCCCCTTTCATTAATGTTACAACTAAATAAATGGTAAGTAATAACCAAATAATTTCTTTTTCTGTCCTTTTGCAGCTCCCTGATCCTTCGCTACTTCACATATGGCGTACTGTTTGGCTGTGGCTCCTCATTTGCATTCCAGCCCTCATTGGTCATCCTCGGCCATTACTTCCGCCAGCGCCTGGGCCTGGCCAATGGTGTGGTGACGGCTGGTGCCAGCCTCTTCTCCATGGGCCTCCCGGTTTTCCTCAAGAAGGTGGTGGAACCTATGGGCCTCAGCAGGACCTTCCAGATCCTCAGCCTCTTCATGCTGGTCCAGGCCCTGCTGGCACTGATGTACAAACCTTTACTGGCTGCCGGAGGGGGCATGGGACCTCCAGGCATGGGTCCTGGCCCTGCTGATCCCCAAACACAGTCAGGGGCCACGGCTCAGGGGGGGAGCAGGTGGAGCAAAGTCCTGGGTGGGTTCAGGAAATACTTCAACCTGCGTGTTTTTCACATCGTGACATACCGGGTGTGGGCATTTGGAGTTGCTACAGCTGTACTCGGCTACTTTGTGCCGTATATCCATCTGGTAAGAACAACAATGTCCATGCATGTAGTCATATTATAAGCGTTTGCTCCTGCCTTAAACTGTCTAAATCTAAACACAAGACTATATAGATATTTTGAATAAAGTCCAAGAAGTCTGTCTTACTTCAATGTATATACCAGTGTTGAATTAGCCGCCCATGTTTCATTTTGTTTATATTCGATAGATCTATATATTTATATTTGATATATCTGATAGATCTGGAAGATTGTATGGAGATACTAAGCTTTGTGTATTTAACAGTCCCTCCTTCATCTCTGTATGCTAAACATTGCCTAATATGGAATACACACCATAACGTTTGGTATGTGACTGTGAAAATGTAGGAATCCTGATCTCTTTATTGATATTATAAGGTTATATGACCAGCATCATGGTGTCAGAGTTGTATAATCATGTGTCTGACATCCATCAGATCACTTCATTTTGAACTGTATATGCGTAAAGCAGTAATGTCACTGCTCTGTCATAGGTAGTCACACTGACTAAGTTGACTAGCCAGATAGCAACCTGCTACACAACACATGAGCTACAGACTTTGAAAAACAACTCAGATTAGCTTTTGTGCTAAAGCTTGGTATGTAGATACTAAGCTTATCTGACTTACAAGCATAAACACATGTCTGCTCTGCTCTGCTCTGCTAACATCAGTCTGTTTAGATGCTGGTTTGGTTGTTTCTCTTCAATACCACTGCTAACAACAAATGTATGTTTGTAAAGTCGAGTTTTGTAGCCCTGAATTTCTACTCATCTGCAGTTTTTGGAGATTGCTGACAATAGCCTCTAGATCAGAGGGACACACCCCTGTGAGTGATGATCGCTATGTGCGAACTGTTTGAAGATGCAATCCAAGAACTTGCAGTTTAACATGAGGTTGTGTCAGAAACAACTTGGGAGCCATGTAATGAGATACAGGCAGTGAGAGCAGACACGGCCAGCAGTGCAGCAGCCAGAAAAGCCCTAGACTCACATGTGTTTTTAAACGCCTCGCTCAGTAGAGACAGAGGACGACCTCCCAGCTTTTGTTGTTAAAACCAGGTGGAAACAGTTAGAGTTTAAAAAACCTGGGGAGGATGTTTAGCTCAGTTGGTAGAGCATCCGCCCCATGTACTGAGGCTGTTAGTCCTCTGCAGCGGCCGCTGGTTCGACTCCCGCCTTCGGCCCTTTGCTGCGTGTCATCCTGTATCTCTCTGCCCCGTTTCCTGTCTACTCTTCAGCTGCACTATCCAATAAAGGCACAAATGGCCAAAAAATAACTTAAAAAAACAAAACAAACAAAAAAAAAAACCCTGCAATGCAGAACCAATGCAAAGTCTTTAGGGCAGCCCTCCATTTGGGCTGCTGACATGCAGAAGTCATGTGTCTCCCACTGAGGAGAATGGTGCCAGAGTGTTGTGTCCACTAAAGGCTCATTTATGACCGCTCTATGTACAAAAATGGGTACATCCATTTCCAGTGATGTAACTGTCACTGCCCACATACTTCCAGGTGTTCCATACGTTGGCATGGTTGTTAAGCAATTCATCAACTAGTGGGCGCTGCTCATAGTCAAAAATTACCCTGAGGAAGAAGAGTTAAACGTTTCTGGAGGAGGTTGTAGTAATGTACCTCTTGAGAAAGAGGCAAAAGCAGACACAGCGTTGCAGATGGTGGTGGTCGGTGCGTCTGTGAATCGCAACGTGTGGATGGACTTTTAGATTTTTAAACTTCTTTGTCATGTCCTGTTAAGTTTTGTCCATATCTGTAACCTTTCAGAAAACATGCGGAAATGCAGACCAAATGAATGCAGAATACAGACAGAAGGATCCCTCCTTATCCGTATGTGTAGCTATTGTTATACATAAATGAGCGCTAACGTGTGACCTTGAAAAATGTAAGGGGTGGAGGTTTGTTAGTAGCTGTTTTCACTACAGTTAAAGCAACTATTATGTCTTTAGAAATCCCCACACAGTTGGTAGATGGTGAGAACTCTGATGCTGATAATTCATACTAGTGCTGGAGATAGGTCTGGTTATGCAAGACTAATATAACAGTAACATTCTGCACACTGATGCTTCAGAATTAATAGTTTATTGTCACTCATAACGTATATTTTCATGACAAAACATTGAGAACCAGACAGGCTCGTTGAGGATTCCTCCTGGTGAAAGAGCTCTTAATGTGTGACCTCCTGTTGCTGTGCAAACCACAACAACCTCAGGATTACAGATTTCAAGGCAGAAATCGTTGTAGTGTGAACACTACAACGATCTGACAACTTTGAAAGCCATGTTGTGTGACCAAGGCTTCAGCTAGAGCAGAAGTTTGTTTACTTTGTGTTATTCCCCTGCTGGGACTTAGCCTGCAAGCTGCTGTCAATCAAAGACAGACACACCCCTTCAGTGGCTGAGAGGATACTGACCTCCCAAAAAACTGACAATAAAAATAACTCTGACATAATTAGTGAATACAAAAAGGGACAACTGAATGTGACTTCTGTTGGACATCATCATGAAAAGAAGTCAAATCTCTCCCAAGTCAAAGTACAATATATTTGCAAAGTCCATTCACGACCTGTGGCCGACTTTAGTGAGAGATGGTGAGATAGTGAAGGATGTGGATGAAGTGTAAAGCTGCAGTGTTGAGTCGTGAAGTTGATCTCCCTCTATCCAGATGTCGGATGTTCCAGCTCCGGCCTCCCTCTGTCAGGCCTGTTGTTTCAGGCCTGGGCCCAGATGTAAACACAGCCCCGGCCTTTGTATTGGCTTGACCACCTCAGGAAACCTCTCCTGTATGGCCTCTCTGTATCCCTAAACATGCTTATCCTATGGCCATTGATGAATGTAGAGCCCTTCAAAGCAGAGCAAATATTACACAAGGACCAGCTTTTTCAGGAAAGACTTCAGAGGGCGGTTTAATGTTTTGGATCTGATTTAGGGGGTCAGGACTGAGGGGAGTGGGAGGGTCTGACCTATATGCGTTGGGTCTTCCTGTCCCGCTGTTCCAAAGGTCTGTGGGTGAAGACATTTTGTTATTGTAAGACCTTGGTTTCAGGGTTATGGATGGACAATTCCTCCGCTCCACCAAATGCACACCCATTTGCTGAGGTCATTGACTTCTTTGGAGCACAAAAACATATGAAAAATTTCACCAGCAGGTTGTGTGATATTTTTGTTTGCTCACTGATTCAAAACTCCAAGAACCATTTAGTCCTCCTTTACAATGACGTTGAGTTACACACAAGTTAAAAATAAATCGGATAAAACACAGATGAGACTAAAGAAAAAATGGTTAAAACGGTTACAGTTATGTTTGTTTTCATGTTTTTACATTGTCCATAGGTTAGTGGAGGATTGATTTTAGGGTGTGTTGAAGATCTTATACAGCAGCATCACATTTAACCACCAAACACACAACTAAAACTTTTTTTTCCTCTCTGTGTCTCAGATGAACTTTGTGAAGAAGCAGTTCAAGGACACCCAGAAGGAATGGGTGCTTCTGGTTTGCATTGGAGCTTCATCTGGGGTGGGACGCCTCGGTTTTGGCAAGGTCGGCGACCTCATTCCTGGTCTCAAAAAGATCTACATGCAGGTGAGCAAATGTATGAGGGCATAAATATGGCCGGATCACTTTATCTTAAATGTTTTGCATGTTTCTGTAAAAACTCTTAAGTGGTCAGCCTACAGCAATGAGTCCATGCTGAAACTGGTAAGTTAGATCTAATACCGCCTATTGTCTCATGACTTCAATGATTTATTTGTACCATTTTACAATTGGTCAACAGTTAAAGTCTTTATTCACTCATATCTGATTTCTGACTATTTTTAAGTCCTTTGTAAACACTACAGTTAGGACTGTATTATTATCTCTGCAAGGCATAAGCCTGGAGGGGATCATGGGGTTGCTTGTGGGTGCATGGACTGAATTGATCAGCCAGTTTTCTTTATGCACATTCATAACTGTAAACTGAAGGACCTCTGTGATTCAGAATTTGTGAAAAAAACTTTTTTTGTGGTTCCATGCTGGCAGCTGCCGTGGTTATGCATTATGTTTTTGGGTCATCCCATGCTTGTGAGTGTGATATCTCGAAAACACCTGGAGGGAATTTCTTCTTGACCACTTGAACCCTGGGATAAGCTAATTAGAATTTTGTGGTCAAAGGTCAGCTGTACACTCAAGAGTTCATCTGCTTATAACACAAATGTCAAATAGGATACTAGTAGTGCTGGAGAGTAACTAATTACATGTAACTAGTTACATGTAATTAAATTACAAAATAAATGTAAATGCAATCTGATGTTCTTTTCAGACTGCCTGGAGAGGACCTCTTCTGGTTTTCATTATAAATTTATTTGCAGATAATTGTCGCAATTTATTGTTTAGTCTATGAAATGCCAAAACATTGTGTAAAATGCTCACCACAATTTCTCAGAGCCCTTTAATTTTTTTTCTTTTATCCAACCAACAGTCCTAAAGTCAAAGATTCTTCATTTACTATCTTAACTGACAAAGAGCAAAGCTGTAAATCCTTACATTTAAGAAGCTGCATCCAGCAAATATTTGACATTTTTGCTTGAAAACTAACTCAAAACAATAAGTTGACTCAAAATAATAGACATTTTGTTTTCTTTCGATTGACTAATCGTTGCAGCTCTAACTACAAGTAACATGTATGTATGATTATACTCTCAACTTTAACCTGAAATAGATGACTTGTGGTTCATTTTTGTGTGTTTTGAGGCTCTTTTTTGTGCTGTTATACATATATTCACATAAATGTACACAATGACTAGGTTTAATGTTAGATATTTTTATTTGCAATCTGATTGAGTGAGAGTCTTTAATGGCTTATCAGGCTACAGAGAAACATGACTCTTTGTCTATACTTTGACAGTATCAGAATAAAAAGAAGCTGTCATGCTGCTATAAGAATTATGTGCCTGGATAATAGTGGGGATGAGTCAGTCCTGAGAAAATGGAAGAGTAAAAAGCACAGCAGTTCATAGCAGTTTGAGAGGTGAGTACACACAGGCTCTGTCAGTTATTGTTGGTGTTATATGTACTTCCTGCTGAATGCAAACACACAGATAATCCATTGGCTGCACTGACCAGAACCACCACACTCAATCTGTATGGTGTTGATCAAGCATGATGTTCAGCAGAGGGATACTCATAGACAGACCACCTTGAAATATGTGGCATGCACGCTAAAAATGTGCATGTCTCTGATACAGACCACAAAAACATACGTCTTTCTAATGCTGCTTAATGCTATTATTAGATTGTGCAGAGATGCTTTCCATTGAAAAGGAGGATGTGTTTACATCATGCTGCACAATAATTTCTCTCCTGCTGCTATAATAAAGAAACACACCGGCTTTGAGGGACTCTTCTACAGATGGACAGCTTTGTTCGTTCTTTTATCCAGAGATGAACACACTGTATTTTTTATGTTTTTAAGGGTGGCCTTCTTGTACAATGTGGTAATTGTGAAAGGTTTTAAGATTACAGCTTTTAGGTTGTTGTTGCAGCACAGAACCCTCCTTCACATTTCACATTATTAAACTCATGAACTCAGAGCTCAGTGTGACGCAACAGTGTTAGCTGACTGTTTAGATTTGATCAAACAAGCAGTCAGCCTACAGCAGCAGCCGACAAAAACCTGAAGGACTAGATTTCTTTCACAGCCTATAGAACAGTTGATGTAGTTCACCTCTAGAAAAATTCTTTATATTCATTTAGCTTACTTATGGTCTTCATATAACATTAAATATATCAAAAATGGTGGAAGTACCAACTAACAGCCAACTCACACTGACTTAGCATTTCAGCTCACCATTCTCATGGGAAACAAAAGCAATACATTTGTTTATTTATTTATTTGTTACAGATTTATGGGATTCCTAATGTTACAGTGACTGTGTGCATTACATTGTGTATGGTTTTGTATGTCAGTGACATAAGTTATGCATTATAAATTCTTATGCCTGTACTGAAGTCAAGATGAGGTAAGTTTGGACTCAGAAATTAAGTAGTCAATACCAGTACCACTGAATTTCCACAACTCTCGATACCCAATTCGATACCGTGGTAAAAAAAACAAAAACAAGAATAAAATTCAGCCATTATCATTTCTCTTTGCCACAAAAGTCTTCTGAGCCTCTAGGACAAAGCACCGAGGGGGACATTTATTATGCCTGACACACTGTCAGGGGACTATGTTGCAATGGATGGAAAGTAATGCAAAAGTGCAGTGATTTCTGCTGCTGAACTTGGAATATAAGTTGAACTCAGCAGTGCAGTTGCAGCAGTGCCTTACTGACATGGTGAAAGACAAAACGCTAATGTTATATTTTGTAATCCTGATGATAAGACGGTAGCACACGTGCGATGCTTACATTACTTTTATCTTTAGAGTTTAGCTATTGCAAACGTTGTGGAACATAACTGGCAACACCGCAGTGCAGCTGTCTCAGACAAAACTAATGGTAATAATTTGAGGATAACAAGGAAAACACTTTGCTGTGTTGGTAAAGTAATGTTAACATGAAGTGAAATTCACTCAGTCACCCTCTGGATGTCTGTCTGTGAACTGCTTCACTAAGTTAAAAAGTTGGAAGTGTTTCCCAGACGACTCTGTTTACTCTGCCTGGAGTCGTGGCTGCAGTTGCACTTGTCGCACTATCGTACACGTGTAGTTGTTATTGTTCCACTGTTTTTTTTTCTTCTTTTGGCATTTAATGGCAGACTACAGCACTTGCAGGCATATATATGCTGTGTCAGTCAGGTCAGGAAGAATTGCATCTCTGGTACATTTGGTACTGAAGTATCTGCTGCCATATCACTAGACCACAGAGCAGTTTCTTACCTCAGACTGTGAGACTCCTTAATTCCTCTTCAGCACTCCACCATGCAAAATATACTCAACAAAAAAATAAATGGAACACTTTTGTCTTTGCTCCAATTTTTAATGAGTTAAAGTGAAAAAAAAGACTTTTTCTTTGTACACACCAAAGGTTTATTTCTCTCAAGTTTTGTTAACAAATTTGTTAAAATCTGTGTCAGTGAGTGCTTCTTTTTTGGCAAAATAATCCATCCACCTGACAGGTGTGGCATGTAGAGGTGCTGATTTAACAGCATGACAAATGCACACATGTGTCTTGGACTGGTTACAATAAAAGGCCACTTTAAAATGTGCAGTTTTGTTTTGAAAAAAGACATTTATTAGGCACTGAATCATTTCACATAGAGCTACAAATACCTTTTTTTTTTCCGCAGGAGGGCAAAGTCATGGCTCGCCCAGATGAGAATGGGTGAAATTCAGGACAGGGAGTGTGGTATGTTGTTATGTCAGAAAGATTAAAATTGAATAAATTAGTGTAACATCATTTGTTATTAATAATATGAAGATCAGATCATTTTAAATGTCTTTTCAGTAAATTTCAGTAAATAAAATATCTAAAGCTGCTACAGCTAATTTTAGTGAATAAGCTGTAAAAGCATTAGATATTGGGTTTTTTTGTTTGTTTGTTTGTTTTGTTTTTTTAAATCACAAATTACTCCCACAGTGGCGGTGATGTTCTCTGTCATCTGGTTTACGGGTCAAGTCAAATGACATCAACAATTCATTATTTTCTAGTCTCTAAAACAGGGTTTTACCAAATTTGTGAACAAAATTCAAGAGAATTAAACCTTTTATGTGCAAACTCATGAAAAATGGGAGCAAAAACAAAAGTGTTCTGGTTATATTTTCATTTATAGTCAGATGTATTCTTTTTTTATTTCTTTGACATTATTTATTCAACCCATTTACTGTATATAATATTTCTATAATATCTGTAAAACAGAACTTAATCTAGTTTACAACCAACCAAAATTAAAGTTTAATTAAAGTTTATGCCAGAGAAGATGTATCAAGCAGTTTCCAGCACTTTTGCACAGTAGCTGCAGGGTGCACTCATGCAACAGAGAGTTCACACTGAAGACTAAAGGCCTGGAGGCCAGTTCTCCACGTACAGACAGCGACAACAAGTGTAGAAAATGAGCCAACTAAAAAAAGGTTGTAGATTTTCCCCTCTTATTCTTTTGTTTGCACTAAAGAAATCAAATCCTGGAAAGAAGCAGACACCTACCGCTGCCATGAAAACAGAAGCCTTGGCCTTTAACAGAGATTTAAAGCTTTTTAATGTCTCCTCGCTGTCTGTTTCAGGTGGTGTCCTTCATTGCTCTTGGCCTGATGTCCATGATGATTCCTCAGTGCTCTGTGTTTGAGGCGCTAGTGGTGGTGTGCGTGTTCCTTGGGCTGTGCGATGGCTGTTTCCTCACCATGATGGCTCCCATAGCGTTTGAGCTGGTCGGGCCCATGCAGGCCTCGCAGGCGATAGGCTACCTTCTAGGCCTGATGGCTCTTCCCATGACGGCAGGTCCACCCCTCGCTGGTGAGAAGAACGCTCTTTTTGTTTTGATCCTGTTTTTCACAACAGGATTTATATATTGTATATTCCAGAGAGAGCTTGCTGGCTCCTCGTACTGTCTCAAGGATGTTGGCAGAAGCAGCACACAGCACGTTGATTGATATTAACAGAGTAAAGATAGAGCAAATGATGGAGCAAATCTAGGGAGTAAAGGGAGAGCAAGACAAATGTGTGCCAGGATGAATTGTACAGCAGATTGTATTTAAGGAGGTTTTGGCTCATGTTCAACTGCAGGCTGTCTCCAGAGATTTGTCTTCCAGGAAAAAAAGAAACACACACAGACAGTGCTGAACTCCCTTTATGTCTCCTCTACCTCCTCTCTCCCTCCTCTGCCTTTCTTCACTCCAGCTCTGTGATAACAGGAGCACTGAGGGCAGAATATTAATTTGATGACTCAGGCACCCCATTTGCTTCCTCTTGCCAGCCTCTTTCACATCTCGCACACATACTATAGACTGCTGGATTCTGGAGGTTGTTATTAATGGTTTGAAATACGTGACCAAACTACGTTTCTCAAGCTGTTGAATTTATAAAAATATACTCTTATTAAAAAAAGGAATAATTTCAAAAAACCTATTTCTTTTTTTTTAGATGTTTTCTTTCTTTTTTTTGAAAAGAGCAATATATTGATATTTACTAATTATTATAATATATGTTATTATATATACTGGAGCTGAACACAAACAAAAAATTAAAAATGTCACCTGGGGTTGTGGGAAACATCTGTGGGCATTTTTTCACTACTTTCTGACACTTTCTAGAGAAAATTGAAAGTGAAGATTACAGTTAGTTGCAGTTATATAGTTTTTTCTTCTGTATAATCTTTCTTTAAAGATAAGATAATAAAAGATAATACGTTAGTAATCCTTTAACTGGGAAAGTTATTGCAGCAAAGGGTAAAGTAGAATGAAGCATTGATATAGATATAAATGAAATTAATTAATATAAATGAGAAACAGACTCAAACTTGCACTTGAGTGTAATATTGATATATTTTTCTTAATATGATTTTAGATTTAATTATTTAGGCAAAAAAAGATAAATAATTTCTCATGTCTGTATTCAATTAATTCAAATTAAATGCTTTGACAAAATCTTTCAAATCAGATATCATAGCGGCTATTCATATAATAAATAGGCTAAGGATATTAATGATTAACCATTAAACGATTAATAGCGGTTAAGAATTCAATTTATTAAAAATACATTAATTGGCAACATATGTTTTGTAGGGCTGCAACAATTATTTTTATTATTGATTAATCTGTCGATTATTTTCCTGATTAATAGATTGGTTGCTTGGTCGATAAAATATTAGAAAATGGTGCAAACAGTTTCCAAAGCCTGAGATGACGTCCTCAGGTGTCTTGTTTTGTCCACAACTCAAAGATAGTCAGTTCACCATCATAGAGGAGTAAAGAAACCAGAAAATATTCACAACTGGATTTTTTGGCAATTAATTTATTAGTCAATTAATAATCAATTAATCACTGCAGCTGTCTAGTGTTTTGTGAATGATTGCTCACAATTTGGTTTGGCCTGTGTAGAAATGGCATTAATTGTGCCTCATTTGACATATTTTTGTTTGGTGGAGCCATTTATTAACACAGACAGGTGGGCAGCCATTTTGAGTGGGAACTTTGTTATTTTACTATACTGTTCCTCTAAATTATTTGTGCATTATGAATTAATCTTTCACATTACTAATGCGCCACCAGAGTTATTTAAAAAAAACTTAAACTGAGAAAAAGACGTGGTTTTTGTATCTTATTAATTATAAATTTCATTTATGTCCTTCTTTCTCCTCATCAGTGACTCCCATGCCTGTCAGATAATACGATTAATCGCATCCAGTACATGCATGTGGGATGTACTTTTAAGAGACTAACAAGACAAATGAGAGCACTGTTTGTGTCTGCACACAAAGACATACATTGAGACATAAATTATAGTATGGTGGCATATGGTTTCACTTTTCCCCGTGACTTACCACCGAGGCAGATGTTACTTCCTCCACTTAAACAAAAAATGTAACTGATGTATAAAGTGCTACACAGAGCAAACAGATATTCTGTTGAATATGAGCAGCTCCCCTCCTCAAAGTCTGAATGAGGTCATCATTGTGTCCACATGTGTTGTTCAGTACAGGCTGTACAGTTCATCATGAACAAGAATGCATACAAGCATGCAACAATGTACGTGCACACCCCTCCCACTGCTCTCATGCTCTCCGTGGTAGATCAAACATACTGAGCAGCGTGTTAAACTTGTTGACCTTTCCTGCTCACTGTACAGTTTGTTTGCTTCAGTTCACACATAAATACACACACTATAGACAGGATGAGATGTTAGTGCTGCATTGTATCTCCTTGTTGACTTCCACTGACTCAAAGATGACTTGATGTTTAAATTCATGAGTATCAAATTATGTTATGTGAGAGAATTATTGTGGCCACATCTTGTGTTCTCACTTATTTTTATTAGTTGAGACCACTTTAAATAAGCTACAGTGCTTTAATGAGCCAAAACAATTGCTGAATCTAAAGAAATGTCACTATACATTACTCAGTGCTGATGTCACAGTGTACTGGCACACACTGGAGTACACTTTTACATAACTGCAGCAAAGTTAAATTATTATTAAACCATAAGAGGTCAGAAAAAACAAGATTTTCAGCTGATGTTACTGCACTCTTTTTCAGAAATAGGCCAACACTTTCAGTAAACAAGCTAAGTTGTTTTCTGTCCCAGAGTCAGATGAGAAAATTGCAAACGCACTCATGCTTGTGTGTTAAGTGCAAAGCTGGAGCCAGGACATTATAAGCCTAGCTTAGCATTAAAGCCTGGAAGTGGGGAAACAGCTAGCCTCTCTAAACTTAAGAAATATACCTACTAGCATCTCTATAGCTCACAAATCAACATGTTATACATAAACAATAAAAGAAATGATGTGTGGTTTTACGAGAATCTTAACTCTGTCTTAGCAAACAATAACCAGGTGCAATGCTGGTATTGTACTCTCCATGTGACATAAATGTCATCATCAGTTGGTGTATTATACTGCGTAGGCTCTGTGTGGACATCGGTGTATCCCCAATTTGTTGTGACCATGCAGACTTGTCCACTGACATGGCCACACTACGTTATAGACTCCAGAAAGTAGTAGAAACAACTACTGTACTACTCATCTGTGGTGTCCCGGCTTGACCATGTATGTGTCCTTTTGGTTGTATAATCAGGACTCGAAGTTGCCAGGTATGGTACCATCATGGCTGTGACTTCTTTATTACATGCTGTTGCACAGGCTTGTTGGACAGATGGAAAAACTGTACAACAATCGAATACAGTACAAAGACAAGATATTAAATGTTCAAACTGATTAACTTAATCGTTTTTTGTAATTATACATTTGTTCTGTGTTTGATGCCTGCAACATGTTTCAAAAAAGTTGGGTCAGGGGCAACAAAAGACTGGGAAAACTGTGGAATACTCAAAAACACCTGTTTGTAACATTCAGAAACTAAACAGGCTAACTGGTAGCAGGTGACAGTATGATTGGGTGTGAAAGGGGCA
The DNA here is from genome assembly GCA_027495735.1 of Lutjanus campechanus. Lineage (NCBI taxonomy): Eukaryota > Metazoa > Chordata > Actinopteri > Lutjaniformes > Lutjanidae > Lutjanus > Lutjanus campechanus. Next base: position 12,384 of record JAJHUR010089312.1, on the reverse strand, counting down.
TCCTTGAAAGACTTCACATGCACAAATCAGGTGAGGTATACCACTTTGTGAAAAAAATAGTCAAAGATAGGCAAATGTTCAACAGTTAACAGTTTAAGAATGGCATTTCTCAATGCACAATCCCAAGGAATTTAGGGATTTCACCATCAACAATCCATAAAGTTATTTAAAGATTAATAGAATCCAGAGAAATCTCTGCACATAAGGCGTAAGCCTGAAAACCAACATTGAATGCCTGTGACCTTTGAGCCCCTCACGTGGTACTGCATTAAAAACCAGCATGATTGTATAAAGCATAGTTAAAAAGTTAAAGACTCTACCATGCAAGGTGAAAGCCACATCAATAACATCCAGAAACACTGCAGACTTCTCTGGGCCAGAGCTCATATGAATTGGACTGATGCAAAGTGGAAAAGTGTGCTGAGTCTGCCGAGTCTGCATCTTAGTTTGTTTTTGGAAATCACAGATGTCATGGCATCCAGGCTATAAAGGAAAAGAAAGAAATTACACATAAATGAGCATTGGCATTAAGCATAAAAGAAATTAATGCTCAAAGGTACATAAAGGTTTTGGAGCAACATATGCTGCCATCCAGATGACATGGACATCCCTGCTTTTTTCAGTATGACATTGCCAAGACACAGTCTGCATGTGTTACAACAGTGTAGCTTCTTAGTAAAAGAGTTCGGATACTAGACTGACCTGCCTGAAGTCCAGACATGTCTCCCACTGAAAATATGTGGTGCATTATGAAGCACAAAAATCAACAATGGAGAGCCAAGACTATTGAGCACCTGAAGTCTTAAATCAAGCAAGAATGGGAAAGAATTTCACTTTCCAAACTTCAGCTCTTAGTGTCCTCAGTTCACCAAGTGTTTTTAAAAGAAAAGGTGATGTATCACAGTGGTAAACATGCCCCTGTTTCAACTTTTTGGAACATGTTGCAGGTGTGAATGTACATTTACAAAAAACAATAAAGGTAATCAGTTTTAACATGACAACTGAATAAAGGTTGAAAAGTATTTAGTGAGCTTTAAAAATGTTTAACCATTTCATTAAATAGAGCTGTTTCAGTGAAAAGTCCCTTGGTTCCCTTTCCCAGGGCAAATCAGTTGGCCAAGCGACTGGGAATCCTCTCAGGGCTCCTAGTGCCCTACCCCAAAGAGCATCTCTCTCTATAATGTCTGCCCTTCTACCTTGATACCTGATCTGTCATTATTAACAACTGTGTCCCCCTGTTTCCCCTGTCCAGGTCTCCTCATTGATCACTTTCACGACTACACGGTGGCCTTCTCCCTGGCTGGGGTTCCTCCAATGGTGGGGGGCGTGGTGCTGGTTTTTGTGCCCCTGATACACCGCAGGCTCCAGCGAGGCCAGGCAGCGTCACCAGAGGAGACGTCTACAACCGCCCACATGTTGCCCACCGCCCAGCCAGCAGAGGAGCCCAAGAGCTGTTCCAACGGAGACATCCTGCCTGGCTACACTGACGTAGAGACACACATCTGAGTCACACCGTACAAAGGTGACCCATATTAATATGTTTCAATCACAGATTCTGTACATGCATGACAAGGTAATAATATAGTAATAACTATCAATAATGTAACTGCAAAGCAGATAAACTGAGAAAAAAACCCAAAGGACATTAGCACAGAGAAAGTAAAAACAATAAAATGAAAAAGATCAGATACAACAAATCTGTCAAACTTTTTCAAAAAGCTTTCACACCGAGAAAAGTTTGGGTCCGAACAGAATGACCTTAGACTTATCATTATTAAATTTAAGGAAATTTCGGACATCCAGGGTGTAATATTGAAGAGGAAAGTGTGAGATTTGCTTGGCTGTTAGGATCTGTGGGTTTTAATGGCAGGTATAACTGAGTGTCACCAGCATAGAAATGGTAAAAGACATCATGATTTTAAATGACCTGGCCCAGAGGCAGCATATTAATAGAAAACAAAAGAGGGCCAAGAGCAGAGCCTTGAGGGACACCACAACTGCAGAAGTAGCAAGCTGAGAGCCAAACCCTTGATTCCAACTCAAGTCTCTAAGTGATGTAAGAGCAATGTATGAGCAACTATATCAAAGACGCCACTTAAATCTAAAAGAACTAAAAGCGTATATTAATGCAATTATTTATTCTTCTTATACATTACATACCTTTGCTTTTTTCCAGGGATTCAGCCCACCAGCACCTTTTTCTCATCCTTAAATTGCCCTCCTCCCAACCAGAGCTCTCAACCATGGACTTCCTGCTGGCTGACCTTTTACCCTCTCACTCTCCTGGACTCTCATTGGCTGTTTCTTTTCATGTGGAGAGAAATTGAAAAGGGCGCTCTGGCTTATGAGCCAAAGAGAGGACGAAAAGAAGGCACATCAGCATAGGATGATGGACACACGTCTGAGGAGGATAAGCACAACACAGTCTCAACTCTGGGGACTCTGTAGTACCTCCAAGAGGAAAGAAATGAAGAGATTTGAACTGACAGTGGTAGTTCTTGATTTCACAGCCTTTATCTTGCTATTCTAGCTTTATAAAGCTCTAAAAAATACTATGCTATGTTTTTAGATTCCATATAAACACATTTTTAAGACAAGAGGCATATAAAGTAAGAATTAATGAAGGGATAAATTCACGCTTTCTTAATGTAGTACCTCATGCATCTAATTTTTTTAACACGATGCATTTTTCTTAGTTTGCGTAGCTGAAACACAGTCATCTCAAGTAATTTACATTTTTTTCTATTTTTCTGCTGTTTTCTGTGACATGCACGTCTGTAAATGTCACAGGAAGCAACAGACTGCTCCTCTGAGAGATCAGCCACCAGACACAATCACCTCAGCATAACCGCACACTGTACCACACTGTACTCACACCCAGGGTCCAAAAACTTCAGCTGCACGACTTCTCTACCAGCCTGCCTGTGCAGGAGACAGATGTGTGATCGTGGTAGCTGTGTATTCCACCGATTCGTACGCCAGGAACCGTAGAGTGTTAGATTTTTTTTCACGGTTTTAATATACGTCAGGTTAACGTATGCAGTCAAGGTCAGTCGGGGTGAGCTGTGAAAGTGGTGCATCTGCTGCCTGGATTAATGGAACTAAACACTACAGTTGTTACAAGGTCTTCTCATGAGTCTGCACAGCCTTAACTTTCATCAAACTACAGTTTTTATTGGCCTTTTAACAGTTTTAGCAGGGTGCTAGATGAATCCGCATAAACTGTGTTTGTTACAGTTAGAAAAATAATTCAGAATAGTTTTTTTGTAGTGTGCACACTGTATACTTGTTAAAATGGAAAGACAGTGGAGATTGACAGCTGTTGGTAGCATTGATCTTCATTAACCTTAGAAAAGCCTTTTTGTATCATTTTATTCTGGACCTTTCTTCTGTGCGCTGCACCTACATTTTTTGATGATAGAGGCAGTTACATAATATGGAACTACTACTTACAGTCCGTCGATGAGATGAGACTACTGAGATTAAAGCTGCCAAATGTCCTGAGCCCCGATGAGGATCAGGCCATCTCACAGATAATCCAATCAGTTTGCTGCTTTAGTTTAGTTTTGTGTCATGAGAGCATCACTCACTGTGTTGGAAGTAATGAAACAAAACATCACAGCCTCACTGAAATATTCCCACAAGAGGACAGTCTGCAGTTATTATGTTTCATGTTTCATGTGACATCAAGTTTCTTGTTACATTTGGACCACTTACCTCTGCACTCTGAGGCTGTATTCAGACCAAATCAGGCGTTGAGGCAAAAAATGCCAGTCCTCTCGTTCATTTGAATAGGGGTAGTCCGTTTAAGGCTGATTTATGCCTAAGGTTTATGCAAACAGAGCGGAGCACTCATGGGGGTGATGTAGGGAATAGTTCACACGAAACAGAACCACAGGACATGACGATGAAGTTCATGTGTTCGTAATGTATTTAATGGCCACACAGACCTCCGCTGTCTACAATACCGCCTCCACTATTTCCTCTTTTTAAAGAGGTACATTATTACAATCTCTTCTAGCCTCGTAATGTATGTTGTCAGAAACCTTTTGACTCATCTTCAACTTCTTTGAGGAAACTTTTGATTCTGAGCGGCGCCCTCTAGTGGATGTGCTGCTTAGGGACACATCTGTTTTCGTATGTAAAGTGGGCATAAGTAAGCCTTTAGACTGAAGCGTTGGGACTGCAGGGGATTCTGAAAAAAATGTAACCCGATATCACACTGTGGTAGCCAGTTGTGAACGCTGGTGATTAGACTGCTCCACAGTCCGCCTGAAATATCGCTGAAACTGGACCCAAAATATTAATTTTAAAAGGATTTTATTGATTTAATAATGGTTTTATTGGTCCTTCCGAGTCTATCGTTAGAACTGCATTGACAGCAACAGCCTGCCATTCATAGCCACTATCTAATGTTCAGAAATGTCAGATCTTAACTGCAGTAATTGATCAATCAGAATTGAGTATTAAACAAAACTGTGTGATAAGCATAAATAAAAATTCCCACACCCCTGCACAATCCTGCCGTAACCACCACAACGCCTTATTCGGTCTGAATGCAGCTTTAGATTACAAGTTCTTTTGAACAATGAACTCTAATGAACAGATGTGAAGTAGAGACTGTTTGAGTTACACTCTGTGGTTATATGCATAACTGAATTGCAGAAAGGGGATTTTTTGTACACAGTGAGGAGGGACATGGTCTTGTGTTCAGGTGGCCTTCCTTTCTGTCCAGCCCCCTCTTTGCTTTCACTGCCATTATTCAGTCGGTTTCTGTGTTACAACACGTTAGAGCCTCAAAACTACACAAACCTCACTGCTGAGTGTAGTTTTGGGGGGGGGGTGATGCTATAGGACAAACAGTTCTGAATAGGAAATATACACCAATACCTCAGTAATCAAACAATCCTCAGCAATCCAGTAGAACCTGTTGACATTCTTCACTACTTTATTGTGTCACTGTTCTGTGGAGTGGTTTGTTGCAATCACAAAGCTGCCAAACGTCTGTTTTCAATCAACCTCGCTTCCTCAGAAACCTCATTAATGTCAGTTAAGGAACCACAAAACTGTGGAAATGTCAAACTTCCATTCCCTGTAATCCTAACAGTTGGTGTGTAATTTTCATTTCCTCCTTATTTTGCCTTCATATCCATTTGCTTCTTTGTTTTTAATCCTCACCATTCCTCCTCCCTCTTACCTCTACCTGCACATTATCATTAGCTTCCCTTTATCACAGTCTTTTGTCTCTGTCTGTGATTGAGGAAATGCAGTAATGTAAATGTCTAATAATATCCTTAACTAAAGATAAAGGAGACACTAAACCATAAGCAGTAGAGATCCATATGATGCACAGAGCATGTCTGAAAGAAACAAACACAGGCCTCTAGTTTGACTGAGGTAGTGTTACATACATTTTGGTCTGTGTAAGTCACCTGTGTTTGTCCAAGTTTGAGTTCAATTTTGAGATTCATCAGCCTCCAAACAAAACAAATCACATGGACCTGAACAGGGAGCTCCTGAACAGTAATCTGACCTGGAACTCTGAGTTCAATTAAGTCTTACAAATGATCATTTGTCCATCACTTTTAAAGTGACTCATTTTACAGTATATTGTATTTTAAGTGTTTTATTCAACTGAACAAATGCCCTCCTGCCTAAAAATAATGGCTGTTACATTTATTTATTTATTTAGTTGTTTGAATGTTGCAGGAGAAGCTTTCCACAAAACTGCAGGACTGCATGTAAAATCTTTAACCCACAGCCCTAAAAGATGATTTTCAGTTAATTGGACGATAATGTAAAGCTGGCTTTACTCAGTGAAACTTCCATGCAACTACTGTAGTTGCAGGCTGCAAATTGCACAACACATAATTTACATGCAACTTGGCAGTTACTCAAAGCAACTCACAAATAATCAAAGTCTTGTTCAACACATTTATTTTGTCTACTTGTCTCAATGGATAATATGAAGCAAGAAACAAACAGAACAGATATTACCAACCCTGCATGAAGTCTGTGAGGATAATTTCCTTGTGAACCATCCAAGAGACCATTTTCTGTTTTATTATTTAGCTCAGGAGTCATTCGCAAGTTGAAATCCATCAGTGAAATCAGTTGGCATGATAGCACATAATTTGATGTCATCATCTGACATGTTATCAGCATTTTGATTGGCTCTTGTGTGAAAGGAGTTTCACAAAGTTGAGAGATTTGCAACCGTTGCCAAGTGAGTTTCAGACAAGTTTCAGGTGTGTTGCAGAGATCTTTACACCATCCAACTCAGATTCACTTGAGTTTTAACCAACTAAAGTTGTGTTCACCGTGTAAAGCCAGCCTAAAGATGACATTTTTACAGAATTAGAGATGCAAATTTTGTTAGCAAGTTCATATTGTGCTTGTTTGCACAGCTTTAAAGTTGCTCCACTAAAGAAAACAGCGTCAAGTGTGACCCACAAGTTGCAGAGTTTACTGCTGTCAAACTATTGGCCTGTGTCACTGAAGTCCCATCAACGAATGAGTGAATGAAAACTGCTACAGAGGTCTGACCCTCTGGCAGCCATATTAGAGGATCTCAGCCTTTTGCTTAACAGGGCTGCTTGTGTTTCTATGCACAAAATGTATTTGTCTCAACAAATTCAAGAATTGTTTATTTTTTGTGGGTTTTTTTTGACTGTGAATTGTTTTGTTTTCCTTTTTTTTGTTTTGAATATGTCGTCACCTTGTTAGCTAGTGGCTTTACATCACTATTGTTTTCATATATTTTTGAAGAAGAGATGAAGAGTAAAAGCAAGTAGTTTGAAAATAAATCTGCCTTATAGTTACAGCTGTGATGCACCACAATCAGATTTGATCAGAGCTGCTAGATTTAATAGATTGTATAGTGACCTTTTCAGATCGTAGTGTGACTTTTGTCTTTTTATTTTTATTTTTATTGTTTTCTCTGTAGTCATTGTCAATCCTGGACCTCTCTTAATAGCCTCCTCACTAAATTCCAGAGTCAGACTGACTCAGTTTCTGCTGAGAAGCAGTGGAGTGCTCATTTTTTTAATTAGAAACCTGACATGTATGAACATATGTACTCTGTCCACTTTGTAATGGTTTTTAATTAACCATAAACTGATTTTTATTGTGTTAGTTTGTTTTTGATAATTATTTTTTATTTGTTTTCAATGTTTTTAGTGACACGTTTCAATGACTACTGGAAAAAGAAAGCTGAAAGCTGAATCTGTTCAGATTTGAAATGATATATGAAAGTGAAGGAGCTGAATGAATGATTGACACAGTACATCTGGATGGTTGCATGTGGTGTGTGCTGAAACTAGTGTTTGGATTGCCAAATTTTTTCTTGTCTATGCAGCATTATTTCCGGGCCACTTCATGTGACCACTTCACCTTCTGAAACATGTCAAACTCAAAACGATTCATTTTTACTTGGACGCCCAAGTTTGCATTTGTCTCCTGTAGCACTCGGAGCTGTAGCCTGCAATAGTTTCAGGACCGGTTAAACCCACCATAGAGCCCCTTACCCACAACCCTAATTCCAAAAAAAGTGTGTAAGCACCTGTTACCAATAACCTGTTTACCTGTACAATGTTCCAGCACATGAAAGAAGTTAGGCCTCAGGTTTTTCTGCCAGAAAGGGCTTTGTGGCAGACACCTTTCTATCAGAAAGCCCAGATAGCTGTTATTTCTTTTTTGTTTCTTTCTTTCTTTCTTTTGGCCCATAAATATGATATCAAAAATCTGTCTCACACATGACAAGATGAAGCTAGCAGGCACTATTTGACTCTTGGTTGCTGCATTCTTTCAAAACTATAGTGCAGAGCAGGTCAAATTAGTTAAAATCTGCATGTTTATTCTGCATGAAGTCAGGTGACTTAGTACAAAGAGAGACATCCACAACAGGAGCAGGCTGTGGGGGATGAAAAGGTCAAACATAGGACTTCTACCCTGGAGACTGGGTTTCAACTGCCACGTCAAGTTTATTGTTGACTTATTTTTAGACTCACTTGACAGATTGTCTTCAGTTTTTTTTTTCTGTTTTCTGTAGCAGTTAAGTTAGATTTAGGCACCAAAGCTACTTGGTTAGGTTTAGGAAAAGATCATGGTTTAAAACAGACTGTCAAGCACAAAAGCTCTTTCTGGCAGAAAGTGCTGCTGCCCTCAAATTCAAAATTAACATATATTTACAAAAATCAATGACCATGATGTGGTAAAACATTCAGCAAGTTGTCTTTGTACTGTTCTTAATTGAATATATACCAAAAAGGATGAGTGTATTTTCATGTTTTGTGTTCTATATTTTACAGTGTCCAACTTTTTTGGAATTGGGGTTGTAAACTATAAACTACTAACACTACTACATGTTTGTTTGTCTTTAATAATCGAAGAAGAACTTTTTTGAGCTGTTGCTGTATGGTGTATGTTGTGTTGCCTGTGGCATACAGTATGCAGGTCAGAGCTACAGAGAGGCACTTTCAGCACATGAATAGACCTTTTTCACAGCAGCCATTCCAACATGAAATAGTAATACAGGTGTTACCAATGATACTAATTGAGGTGCTATTCAGGTCAAACAGAGGCAGGGTTTTGCTACTGGGGTTAACTGAGATTTTAAAAAAAAGGAGCCATGTATGAATCTGTAGTCTGTAGGCACGGTTTTGCAACCAGATTCCGTGTGCACAGTTTTGCAAAGCTTACCCATGGTTTTAGAATTTGTGCAATCTGTTCCCACGCTATTGCAATTTGCAAAATGTGTGCATGGTTTTGCAATTAGATTTTGTGCATACAGTTTTATAAACTATGTGCCAGAACTGCGGGAGCACGTTGGAAGTCTGTGCACATAAATTAAAAAACAGTGAGCATGGTTTCCAACTATGTGCACATATATTTGGAAACTGAGAGTACAGATTTACACATAATCCTTTTTTTCTGAGCTTATCCAAGGGGTGCTCTGTAATGCGAATATAGCTGCTGTGAAAACAGGAGGACAGGCTGGTGTCAAAGACTACTTCATGCAAGGAAAGATAAAGTTAGCAGGCACTATTTGACCATCGGTTGTTAGTCTTCCAAAACTAGTGCAAAGCAGGTCAGATGAATTAAAATCAACATCTAACATGTCATTTTTACTTCTTTAATCTGTTTTTTTATTGAACCTTAATTCATTTAGAATTGCCTTGACTGTACTGATGATATCTCTCGGTCAGTTGCCAGAAAACAGAACCTGTACTTTCAGTCTAACCTCATGAGACTTTTTCCCTTTGGCAGAAAAAAACACCACCTGACTTGAAGTCGGTCCAAACTATTGCGATATCGTGCCTTCTCTGCTCCTCTGACCTCAATCTCTGCTTACCGTTGAACTGCCTGTCCTCAGACTGAGACCATTCAAACTTCATGTGAAACAGGATAGCTCTCTATATCGTGAAGCTGAGCCGTGATTTAAGACAACACCTCATACACTGCAGTGGACCACTTTAAGCAACTCTTTCAGTGCTGTTGCCAGTATCAGTCATCATTTTAAAATCATGTATGAAGGATTTTTTTAATTGCTTTTAGTCAGAATAGTGTATAAACGTTTATGTGCTCCATATGTTGTAGAAACCCTGTATTATCCACACATACTTTTCATTATCATGACTGTAGGCATCATGTTTTCACAGCTATAAATACTCCAGCTGTTTTTCTGGTGATATATTATTCTCATTTATATTTCTGTATGGTCACCGGGGCAACACTCTGCCCAGGCCTTCCCTCAGCCTTACATGTTGAAATATGAATAATATTTCAATTCTGGGCTCTGCTAAACTTTCCTCCTCTAACCTCCAGTAAGGTTGCTGCAGTTAAACCTCTATTGCCTGTCTCCTTTTCTTGAAGCTGTTCTCCCTACACTAGTTATACCATTTTATATACATGTATATATATATATATATATATATATATATATATATATATATATATATATATATATATATATATATATATATATATGTATGTATGTATAAATACATATTACTGTTGTAGTCATTTTACAAAATGTTCTAACAAGGCCAGTGACGCCGCAAGACCTGAAATTAAGTCATGCTGCTAGAGAGAATTAATGTAATTTTTGTGTTTGTGTCAAAGTAATTTTGAATCTGTTATCAAAGGAGGCACATTTTTTCTATTAAACCAACAATAAAGATGTAATATGAAAACAGCCCATGCTGCTGTGGCCTTTGAGTCTTTTGTTGCGTGTGTGCTTTCAGTCCTCAAGTGCTCCACTTTCACTGCAGGCGCTCAGGTTGCTCTTGACACACGGTCATGTCAGAGATTAACCCCTCTGAATGCACGCAGCATAATGACACAAGTAAAGAGGAGAAACGCAATACTGTTGCTGCAGGTTAGGGACACGTCGAGTGTGTTCTCAAACGTTTGATCTGCTCATTATCACCACGGCAACATGGCTGCTTATTCAGGCGTTAAAGTCCTCCCTTGACTCCCCATTACCCGGTTTAACCTCAATAGGCTATGTCACAGCCGGGCAGCCAATCATGCTGCATCTTAAAGATCACGCTTCACTGAGTCAGTTCCAAGTAACAGCACAGCTCTTTATGTACATACAGGGATCTATTGTCTACATGTCTCATGGCAAAGAATAAATCACTTGTTGAGGCTGTCTTTAAGCCCCAGAGCATCTTTTCTCTTTTTGATAAATATGAATTAACACAATGAAGAATTATCCTTAACTGGGGCGTATACATCAAAATAAAATCATCTCTTTTATAAAACCATGAGACATTTCCTCTGTTGATCTGACATAATTATTTTCAGCAAAGGCTCATGATGAGGTCTCAACACAAGTGTCTGTATATTAGAATGAGGCAGGACTCACCACTACTATAACAAAAGATAAGGTTTCAAACATTTTGATTTTGCTTTGAATATGAGAATTTATGTCACTCCCCGGTGTTTATTTTTAAAACTATAATTTAATTCTGAAACTCTCAACCTCTTAAAATGGACGTTTTTGAATTGTAACCTGTGGTTCTGTTGGATTTTATTCTCAAAATAATTACAGTACAAAAATTGTTATTTCTTTGGAACCTTTAGTAACAAAAGTCAGCTTCAGTTGAATGTGCAACAAGTAAAATAAACAGGTATTTTATTAGAGATTAAAAAGTGAAAGTAGATTGACACAGTGTTTCTTAAAGCTGACTGTGTAATGCTGAAGAAATAAAACAAAACAAAAAAAAACAAACAAGCCTACTTAGAATATATAAAACAAGACAGGGACCAAGTATCCAAAAGCTGAAGACAAAATCAAACAATAATGGTGGAAATGATCCTGCAGCAAAACTGAATACAAACAGGAAACAATAGAGGAGTCTTACTAAAATCAGAAAAGGATATATAGAAATAAAAATAAAAGAGAGAAAAACAAAAAGTACACAAATGAACAAGGAAGAAGCATTAAAAAAGCAAGGACAGAGAAACAGATATGTACAGTTTTTAAACCTTTCTGTTCATTCTTTCCATAAATTTCAGTGTCTTAATGCTGAAGCGTGATGCAGCTGCCTTCTTCCTGCATATTTATTATTTAGATAAAATCAGTTAGTTGGATGGGTACAGACTGTACTGTACGAATGTAGAGTGTAGTCATTAAACCTACACAGTGCATTTGGGGATATGCTGTACATGCTGGCCAATAGGTGTCTCCACACAGTAGAAACAAGGGCAGGAAACCATTGCTTCAATGCATTAACTCATGTAACTCTGTATGAGGTCCAGTAGGGGTCCTCCCTCCCTCATTTCTGTGAGTGAAACATACTGAACTCATTAACTCACTTAAAGGACTTTGTACAATTTTGAGACCATAAAGAACCAATGGGGTTTTAAACCAATGAGTTAATATTCACTGTAGAATATATTACATGTCTATATGTGTTATATGTCTGCTTAAGGAACAGTGAGGATACAGCAATAAAATAATGGAAAAGTCTGCAGTCAGTAATTATTTTAAAGTGATATTCCACTTTGCGGGATTAACCCACGTAGTATATACTGTACTCACCACCCTGTCGATGTGATGGTAGATGAAAATCTTCAATTTCCAAAACAGTCCTCGAGTTTTAGGAGGAACAGAATAGCAGCCTCATCCAGTACAATGGCAGTGAATTGTGACCACGGATAAAACGTTAAAAATAGCAAGCACAAGCAAGCAAACAAGCACAAAAATTCTCCATCCTGCTCGTGTGGTGTAATCCAAGTGTCCGCAAGCCGCGACATGAAAAATTAACCGCAAAAGACGCCATTTTCGCCATGTTTTTAGCAGAAATATCAGCTGTTGCACGTAGCCGGTAAGATGTAAACATGGCGTCGATCTCGCGAGACTTCGTATATATCCTG
>JAJHUR010089310.1:0-79886 GCA_027495735.1 Lutjanus campechanus | reverse complement strand
CTACTCACCATCATCGCTGTCTGCCAAGATGGTGATCTTGGCGGTTGGGAAGCTGGCGCCCACCTGGCCGCCCATGGGCATGCTGAGGCTGACGTTGAAGCTCTCTTCCTCCTCATACAAGGAGTCATCGATGATGATGATGCGACAGAGTTTCTCTCGCTCATCCTTGTCAAAACGCAACACGCTGGTGTGGTCCTCAGGTCGGGTGATGTAATCAGAGTAGGACAGCACAGTGCTGGGTATGGTGCCAGTGGCCGTGCCTGAGGAATTATAAGAGCAGAGACATTAGAGTCAACTTTGTTTCACAACTTCAGTTATCACACCAAAGCATGTAACAGACCCACCAGTCCACTGTGACAGTGTTTTGCCTAGCTTTGGTGTATAGTATAAGACAACAGTACAAATATGTTACTGCACTCCCACTTATATTATGTATTTAATTACCATAATACAATAATTGATTTAAAGTTTCTTTATTTACATGTGATCTTGGGACCCTTTATTCAACAACGTTTCTTCAGAAAGACAATATTTACAAACAGATTCATCTCTCAGCATTATTATTTATACTGTTATACAGTATTGTAGTACAATATGTGTATAGCATATTTATTTATTTATTTTACATATTTCTTTTTTTTCTTTTTCTATCTATCTCTGTTATTATGTATTGTAGAATAAGGCACATATGATTTTTTAAAAACCTTTTTCTTCTTTCTTTCTGTTTCTATTATTTTCTATATTTTTGTTGTTATACAGTATCAGTCAAAAGTTTGGACACACTTCTAATTCATTCAATGTTTTTTTTCTGTTTCTATAAGAAATTATTCAGATTATACCATCAGCGTGCAAAGCTGTCATCAAATCAAAAGGTAGCTACTTTGCAGAATCTAAAATATTAAAGAGAAAAAGACTTTTGCACACTTTTGCTCACTGTCTTCTGCACTTGCAGTTGAAAGATTAAATATTATTGCAAGTGCAGAAGACAGTGTGCAAAAGTGTTTTTGTTTTAAGAATCTAATAAATAAAATACATTTTGCATTGTTTTAGCATTTTCTGCTTTCAACATAATTCCATATAATTCCATATTTTTAAAATAATAATAAAAAACATTGCATGAGAAGTATGTTCAAACTTCTGACTGGTACTGTGCTGTATATTGTTGTATAAGGCACATGTTTTACATACTTCTTATTTTGTGATATATTTTTGTCATATAATTATTGTTTATATTATTATTTTGTTATATATTGTAGTATAATGCACTTTTTTGACATACTTACTATTTTCTCATGATTTCTTGATCTTTATTTGTATTTACATTCTTGAAGGGGAACAACAGTAACACGATTCTGCTGCTGACTTTGATTCTGATCTCACCTTGCTGAGTGTAACAGACAACCATGAGTTCCTGACTGGCGTCTCCTGAGCGTCGCACCGGCACCAACAGCTCTCCAACATCCTCCTCAATCTTGAACTCTGCTTGAGGGATGAAGACAGTCGATTCTGTTTTGGAAAGAGACACACAGACGGTGAGTAATCGTGTATAAAAACTGTCCTCATTCAATAATACATGTATTCAAGTTGTTGAATTAAATAGGCCACATTTATGGTGGTCAGGCTTTGTTCAAATAACATGATTATTAGATTCCTACCATCTCCAGGATCCACAATCTCGACTGTGGCTTTGTCGGGGAACTCCAGCACAGCCATGACTGGGTCTGACAGCTGAATCTCAAAGGTCTCCGAGGTCTCAAACTCCTGGTCGGTGAAGATCTTCACCTTCCAGGTTGCTGTAGTCTGGCCGGGGTTGAACTGGACCTGCTTCTGGGCTTTGCCACGGAAGTCTTTGTCCTTCTCAGCTGTTCCATCCACGGTGGCAATGCCTGGGAGAGAGAGGAGAGAGCGGGATGTGGAAAGAGATTTAATTGTTGATTTAAGTAACTGTTTTAGACCAGTACATCTCCAGTGTTTCAGAATTAAAATCCCGGTATTCAACCATGCATATCATGTTTTACATACCATAGATGTAGTGAATGGATTCTGTCTGATGTCAAAAACAACAGAACTATAGAATCAATTTCTTGGGTTTAGTTTAAATTCTGCATTTGTAATGCTATTAATAGTTGTATTTCATGGTTTCTTCTATTGCATCTTCAAAGACAGAAGCGTACATGATAGCATGTGTTGTTATAAATCTGTTGCATGCAAATGTCTGACACCACCATACAGACCAGCATGTTGACATTTCCTTGTGACCTTTACTTTGAAAGGTTATATGAGCTCTCAATCAGACCTCTTTCAGACAAGAGAGGAATTGGAGCACCAGTCAAACAAGAGCACAAAAGATTTGCTCCTTTAGGGACACAACAGTTTTTTTTCCAACAGTGTTATTAGTGTGGTGTTGATTTAAGTTTAACTGTGGGGATAACATGAAGACATCCTGCAGCTCAGCATCATGGTTTTAAACGAGAGGGTTATGCTGATGTTTTATTGCAGGGCTGCCCTTTGAAATGGCACATAAATAACATGATACGGTCTAAGGAAACAGTTCAAGGGGCAATAATTCTTTGTTAGATTGTCAGTTTAATAAGGGCATGTTGTGTAGTGTCATCATCCTTCATATCAATTTATTGCTGACAGGTAACTGAAACGCTACAGAAATTCTGATGCTGACTCCAAAAGTAGCCAAAGGTAAAAACTAAGAAACAAAACAAAAAAAAAAGTGTCTCTTTTTGTCAAAAATGACAAATAAAGAAACTGCTTATATGGCTTGGGGCAGAATCATTCTAACACAAATGATGTTTAAATGATTTGCTTATATAAATCTAGTAGTCTGCTTACAGTCTTCATTTTGGGTCTTTTCATATATGACAACATATGGCAAAAAAACTATGGTAATTCAACTTTTTTCAGTTCAATTTGTTAAATAGCAAAACTTTCTATTTCTTTAAATATACCAATGGCAATTTAATTATAGTCTGAATGAAAAATAAAGAAAAAAAAAAAACGGTTATAAAAATAATCTGTTTAAAGAGATCATTTCAACCCAATTATTATTTGATTAATTTGGTAACTACAAGAAGTTTAAACTGGATAGAAATCTAATTATCAGACATTAAGTTATAAAACATACAGTGGTAGCACTTTAATGGGGTAGTAATTTGCTAATAAAGACAATATAATTAGTTATTACATGGCTTTGTTAAATGCTCAATTCTGATTGGTCAATTACAGCATTTTAAGGTCTGTTATTTTTTATAGCAGATTGTTGCTATGTATAACAGACTGGAAGCAGTTCTAATAGTCTAATCTTGTCTTGTCATGCCATTAATATCACTGTATCATCATTTTTTAATCCAAAATTTGGACTAATATTTTATTTTTAGCAGGTAGACATATTGTTACTAACTTACTTTACTTACTTTTAAATGTGTTTCCCCATCATTATTAAGTTTTGTTTTTGTCTCCTTATTGTACTGTGACTGAAATATCAGTCCCATATTACCTAGATATACCCATTGTTTTTACTAAGCCATTACCTGACTATTACTTGGGTAATTACATAGTATTACTTAATGATTACCTCTCCATCATCAATCTATTACCCCACTATTACCATTTTATTATCAAGCTGTAAAGTAAACTGCCGCCCATAAAATGAATCCCTTAATTTTAAAAATCTAGTGAAAAGCACATCTATTCCAGAGTTCACATGTCATGACAGGCAAATGGTTGTGAATACTTACTGACAAAGGAGGTTTCCCCCAGGTAGCCTCTGCGCTTGAGTGTCACCTCCAGGAATTTAGCGTCCTCGTCCACTAAATAATATTCCCTCTCCAGAGAGATCCAGGACCAGTTGAGCCTGAACGGCTGAGGCTTTAGTTTGTTTCCACCTGAAAGACAGAAAAAAATGTTTATTGTAGCAGTTTTTTAGAGAGACTTCCTCTGCTGCACAGTACAATGAGGAAACAATCAATTTTGTTCATGTTAGGAGCCACTGAGGCATATAAACTGCAATCTACTGTGGCCTCAAGGATAAAAGGAATCAAAGGGGTATTTTAATTTTGGAAGGGAAACATGATAACTTAATACCAGGGCTTCCCTAAACCTCACTTCACTGGGCATTAAGAAGAGCTGCTTCTTATTTCCTCTGACTCCCATCTACCTCTACCTAATGCTCTTTTACTGGAAACGCAATTCGCCTGCTCACTCTAAAAGTTTATTATAAAACAGCTTGCGTACTAAAATTTTAATGTGCACAGTAAATAATTTTGATCTGGTTCAACTCAAAAATGTGAGTTAGCTGGAATTAGATTGAATAATCAGTTTTAAATCTTATGTGAGTTTTGTAAAACTGCTGGATTTAAGTTAACTGAACTTGAGAAAATGTTCAATAAGCTTAAGATGTTAAGTTGAACCAACAACTGTTCAGTGACTTGACAAACTTTCCAAAGAAATTTGATTTCCTTTTACATTTTCTCAGTTGAATGAATTTGTTACATTTTAAGTGTAAGGGGGTAGGGACTGAATTCAATAAAACCTTAATCATGATATGCAAACAACCGCGACTTTCCTAAAATGTATCAGAGCCACACAGCAAGTTTCCATCATATATGTTTTCTTCAAATTATAAAAAGAAGAGTTTTAGCTCTCATACAATGCATGCTGGGAAGTCTGCAAATGTGCAGTGTCTGTTGTTTTGTTGTTGTTTGATGTTGCTTTGACAGATTTACTGAATTTCTGAATTACTGCTAAATTGCATGTAAAAGAAAATAATAAAAGGGTAAAAACAGAGTTTGTAGTTTTAAGAAGGTACATAACTGACTTAAAATACAAAATTTATGCTCATCATGGATTAATATTTGTGTCAATTATTTGTGTCATTGTCCTGAACATTTGTGTGGACAAATTAGGGTTTACAGTGACTCTCAACCCTTCACAAGTTAAACACAGATCTACATGGTCTGCTCATGGAAAAAAAATCTGTCATAGTATAATTTCTTTAATGAGCTGGCCTCTTGTAAATCTGCCTCACCCCGTCATATCCACGCTCTGCTGCTCTCCCTCTTGAAAAAGGTGAAGTTTTTAGTGTGAGAAGGGTTTTTTCAGGGCAGGCCGAGCAGTGAGGCTTCTTTTTTACTTTAATGTCTCCCTGTCTTACCACAGCTTCATGTCAGAAGACAAACTCTGCAGCATAATCTGTTCATATAATCAGTCTCAAATAATTTAATTAAGGATCTCTAACACTTTATTATCTGTGAAAGAGGCCATGCTCATAAAACACTCTTCTCAAACAATCTAAAGAGTCACCTGCCACTGATCCACAACTTTACCACCCAATCCTGTCCTTAATCCATACTATCTCATGACTCACGTAATCCCTCAAACTGTCAGCTCGGTTTTGGTCAAATTGACTTGATACTGGCTGCTTCAGAGATATTTAAGATTATAGGTTCTGCTACATAATCTGAATGTTTTTTTAGCAACAGCAGCAAAAGGGCCTAACGTCTTATCCTTCAGTAAGACGAGCCCAGTGACCTGTGACTTTTGATGTGAAATGGGTCAAGATCAGTGGGTTTTATGGATCAAGGAAGTTAGAGAGGTCCATCGCTCTTTAGTCTTGCACGGCTGATCACACTGACAGCGGCCCTGTTGACCTAACTGCTAAAGATGCTGAGAGGAGCGAGGGTACTTCATTGGGTCAGAAGAAACCCTCAGGACTCTATTATATAAAAACTAACCATGTTTATTCTGTGTGATGTCTCGGAAATTGGAAAAACACCAAGGTGAGCAGAAGATCATCTCTGTCAAAGTGGCTTGAAAAAAAGTGTACAGAGAACAATGGCAAGGAGCTTCTGCCTGTCCACACAATAAACCAGCATTGAGCTCAGTTTTGCATCAGTGAGGAAGAAAGAGGCTGCAGTCTTTATGCTATGTGACTGGGGAGAATGAAAACACCGGGGGGTTGAGTGTGGCTATTCAGGATGGGAAGGGGGCCACTTCCTCAAACCCACATGTCAACACTGAAGCCAAACCAGACCAAGTCACAACATGGACAAGCCACGCTCCGCAAGATGCAGATACATGTTCAGATGGAACTGATAGCAACAAGTGGATTTTCTGGGACAGTGACAGTAGTTAATTAGCTGGAAAATCTGAAGATGGGAGAGTAAACATGATGGCACCCTCCCGTTTCTCCTCACAAAATAGACTAAAGACAACTGCATGTCCAAATTAGAAGATTGCACTCAGTAAAATGTAGAACTCTGCAAGGAAACCGATTGTGAAGCACCTACTGCAATGCCACCAAAAGTGCCAGATGCACCCATTTTGCAAGGGTTTTGAAAAAAAATGTACCATAGAAGGGTGGGTTTTCTTATCTAGATGTATGCAAAGCATTTAGTGTTTTTGTATGGTATAGTAGAATAGAAATCTAATCTAATTAATTCCAACAAGTAACTACTATCATGTTCAATTTTGCAGGTTTATAATATACCAAATTCCATGAAAATCAGTACAGAAATAAGCAAGATATGGATGATTTTGTAGTGAAGTCTACATCTCTCATTGTTTACTAGTGGTCCTTGAACACTCCAATATAGCGACAGTGCCAATGCATAGTGGCGACATTGTATTTATTTATTTTTAAGATGAAACAAAACTTTTTTATGCATGTCAGTTTTTCAGCCACAACAAAAGCCAAAATGTGGCCTACAAGAGGCGAGATAAATCTTGTTTTTAGCCCAGCAGTTGCTGATGACTTGTGGCCCATACGAGAGTGAAGAGTCAACAGTTGGTATAGGTCATATATAAGTATTGTATATCACCACAGCCATGAGAGGTCCTTGAGAATACAGTCAGAAATGTGCACCAAAAACATTTGACTGATGGGTTCAGTAGTATGAGAACTTAACTCACACATGCATGCGACCCACTGCAGGATCTCCCTCCGGCTTACGCCTGATGGGTATAATAATCACAGTAACTGTTATTCTGTCTACCGTCTTCCACACACAGATGCATCCACAAAGCCAGTGTCTGGATAAAGGCTGACAACATGGAGCAACAGAGCCGAGTGGGCACAGCTACCAGGCTCCATGCTCAGGTTTCCAACAGTCATGGCTAAAAATACAGGAAACATGTATCATGTCTGTTTTTGCTCGCCCCAAATTCTTTGGGTGTTTATACAGTACATGCATAAAATGATAAATTTAGAAAACATACAGTGACTTTGTGACTTTTCTGTGCATAAACAACTACACACAGTAACTGTATTCTAGTAGATGTATATAAACTCCTGACTGATAAGGCGTTTGCTCAATCTGCACTGCTTCTCCTCATGAATGGATAATGTGTTAAAGAAAACTCCTTGTTGAGGCTCGATGTCTGTGTTTGACAAACTTCAATTATCAGATTGTTTCTGTGCTGCTGGAGAAAGTGTTTCCTGGCAGTCGGCCCTGTTTGGAGCTGATACGAGGAGAAGCTTAGTCTGTGGCTATCATCGCGGATTATCAAATGAACACGGCGGAGACAAAAAGCTGCCTCTGTTTTGGCATTGAGCAATCAGGCAGCTTTAGGTTTCTGCATCGCTACAAGGAGTAAAACAATGGAGGTTTTATGAATGAGTCCAGTCCACTGGTACTTCATAGACTGAAGGACTATTTTGTGCTAAATAGACGCCTACTGTATAGTGCACACACAAACAATGGGTCTAAAAGGGTTGAAAATTACTTATAAATGCACTGTAGCTCTTCTTTGTCATAGTTTTTATATATTTTTTGTCTTTCTATAACTTGATTTCAATTTTTCACGAATATTGTCAAAAATATTGTCACTAATGTATAAACATCGATCAGATTTACTCAGAGAGTTAACCTGACACATAATATGGTCTAAGGAGAAAAAAACAAGAAATGACTGAATGGAAAAAGTGCTACCTGATACGTGCATGTGAACCAGAGGCATAGGTGTAACATGACATATGTTAAATGATGTAATGGGAATGCACAAATGGCCATAAAATGACACATTTTCCCTGATGTTATGTTTAAAAGGTTTCTCTGACATTTATTTGTAATTGACACCGAATTTACTCATTGTGATTGCTGTAATTAAACATTTCCTTTTTGCTTTTTTATTGGACTGGAAATTATGCCGGGTGGACAGTTTCCTCATCAATTGCTTTTGTCAAACTGGTATTTCCAATAAAAACATTCAATTTCAAGTTTCCCTTTTTCGTTAATAGGCAATAAACTACAGAATTGAATGAATGCTCACACCACATTTTAGCTAACAGGGACTGAGGAGACCAGTGAATAAGTGACATCTGCCATTCTCTTTGACATGTCCGGTCACTGGGTTTATTACACTGTGTGGTCAACAGGTGCTGTTTCTTTGCTGTACAAGTAGTGCAGGTGGTTACTTTAGTTCACACATCACATGGTTTGAACAGTCAGAAGAAAAAGGCCTGAAAAAGTCACAGGAAAAAAAAGGCCAGAAAAAAAACTAAAAATGTTGTGATATAAAATGTTGTAACATGTTATTTGTTCATTTACTACTTAAATGTTTGTGTAACTTAATTACAGCACTTCAAGTCACAGTAACAGTAAGCTTTTATATATCATACTTTCTACTTTTATTATTATTTTTTACAGTTAGTTTAATCCATTGCTCAGCCTCTACAAGGATTCTCAAAGTATCCCATTCACTGTTAATTTATCACACAGTAACATCAAGTCAGATGGAGGAATAACAACAGTTTTCTGGCTGAGCGTCAAAGCAGAGCTCTCTTTCTATCTCTCTCTGTCTTTGTCTGTCTGACTCTCTGTGTCCCGCGGAACCTTCCTTCCCGCCAGACTCCCAGATTATATGGAGCAGAGTGACAGCTGTACACCACAAACCTCCTCCACCCCCTCCTACATGTTCCCCTACCTCCCTGTGTCGGCTTTGTTCGCTGAGGGGACAGACAACTGAGAGGGACAGCAGGCCACAGTCTGGGTGGGCCAGATCTACCACCATGGCATGCCTCCCTGCCTGCCTCCACATTGTTCACACCAGTGTTAGAGAGGGGGAATCTCCCTTTTTCTCTGACTTCTATTGTAGATGTCAGACACTGAGGCTGGAGCTGGCATGAGTCTCGACAAATCAAGAAATAATCAAGACTTCTCAGGGTAACACACACAAGAGAAAGAGAGAAAACGGTTTAACTTTGCTTAAAATAGAAAATGACAAGTTAAAGACCTATGAGAAAAACTGCTTCAAACATAAAAGTCAAAATAGCAGCCCTGAGATGATTTTAGGCATGATTAATGGCCTAATTTTTATGACACTCGTACAATATTAGACTGGCCATCAAATCCAATACGTACAGTCGCTGCCTGGCTCAGCTCACATTTCCATTAGCTTTTCAAACTGACAATCATCATAATTTCTGCTGGGATGAAAAGTTTTATAGGTGTTTCTAAACGTCCCTGTTGGCAGCTATTTAATAAATTAGCTTCAGTGTGATTGATGCTATACACTGACAAGGGCAGCCAACGAATATTAAAGAAGCATGATAATGTTTTCCTGTTTCAGGACCTGAATGAGACCAACTGGATGCCTTCTAGATCTGCATTAAAAGCTGCTTGACTTATTTTAATGCACTAAGTCACAAAGAGGCTTCCAACAAGGTGGCACATGTAGCATGGATATTTTGGTGCAGAATTTATCATGCCTAAGTCCTGCCCCGTTTTTGCTCTGTGTTGCAGACACACAGCTGAGCGAATGTGGTAGCCAGCAGAACCTCAGTCTACTTTCTCCTCTCATATACTATACTATGGTCTACGCTTGTCTATTGGTGCATTTCATTTGAACTGGTAAGTCGGAATTTCTGAGAAACGTCCACTGGAATGCCCCCCAAAGATTGATTTCTGACTCAGAGGAACCTCACCAAACCCAACCTCGAAATCCAAATGGCTGCTCCATATATCAGCAGAAGTGAAAGCTGTAAATTAGCACCTTTGTCTAAATTGGTTGTACTGTTCAAGTTCTATCTGTAGTAGAGGCATTTTTTCCATGGGATTCCCACAGGATGGGAGTCAATGTCACTATTAATCATGGGACTGGGGCCAGACAGGAAAAAAAGCTAGTGTGAGGGAGTGGAAATCATAATAACAATAGGTCAGTTTTTTTTAATATAGAAAAACGTGTAATGTCATGTGTGGACTGTGGATTGAGATGGGATGGGAATCATTCGTCAGGGACTGGAATGGGAGAGTTTTTTTTATTTACTCTGTCATGGCCTTGGGACAGGACAGGATAATTTTTTGTGGGAGTGGGACAGGACCAGAGTGAAAATCCACTCCTGTGTCACCCTCTAATCTGCAGACATGTTACTATGATGTTTCTATGTGCAAAATATTGCGTAATGCATTGTTGTCAGGCACAAAACAATTATTTTACAACATGTTGTACTGGAACGCAGTCAGCTCGGGTGTGACGTTATTCTCAGCTTTGACTGCTGAACTCTGAAGTAAATGAAATACATTATGTGTTAAATTTTGAAGATGGTTAAAAGATGTTGACATATAGTTGCATCTCTTTTTTCTCTTTGACCACTAAAGGTTATAAAGGAACTCTTGTTCAGTAATGTCAAAAATATCCTTCCTCTCCCAGCTTTAACTAAAAACCATCTGCGCCAGAAAACTCAAAGCTGTAAAACTGTGAAATTCATTTCTTGCATCCAACATTCTGCCTCAGAAAAACATTGTCAAAACATACACAGGACATTACAGCCTGAGATTTTCCTGCGCCACCATTCTTGGGCAGCATATTCCTCACCGGCTCATATTT
This sequence comes from Lutjanus campechanus, assembly GCA_027495735.1. Lineage (NCBI taxonomy): Eukaryota > Metazoa > Chordata > Actinopteri > Lutjaniformes > Lutjanidae > Lutjanus > Lutjanus campechanus. The sequence continues at coordinate 69,050 of JAJHUR010089310.1, read as the reverse complement.
ACACAGCAGCGCTGCCTGGCTGCACCATACATAGATGCAGTGGGATAGTGGGTCAGGTTGGAGATTTGATTGGAGAGGAAGGTCACTGTGAGGCTTTGACGTTCACCAGCATGATGCAAGGAAGAGCAACCTTCTAAGAATATCCTCTTCAAGTGACAAGCATCACCATTATTGCATTTCCTCATTAATCATCCTGTTGATATAAATACTGCGGAGGTTCCAGTCAGCTATGCTCGGTATTTAAATACCTCTGTTTTTTTCAGTATGGTCTATTAAATCATGGAGATGTCAAAAGTTGATGTAAATAGAAGAATGTTAACTTTTCTTCTCTATTTTGATTCTTTAATGTCTTATGTATAGAAAGAGATTTTTCAAATAGTGAAAGCTATATCTTCCTCTCTGCGCTCCAAAGTATTCATGTCAGGAATGCTGCATGATTATATATATTAATAACTCTTATCATTCCTTCCGGACAGCGGCAGCATGTGCTGTAAATCGACACATCACAGTGGCTCTATCACTGCTTCAGTGCAGGACAGTGAAGTGATCTGCGCAGGATGTTACAAATCATAATTTGACAGCAAGAGAGAGCCACATCCTCTCTGACCCTCGTTTGCAGGACTTGGCAGGATGACACAGATGCTTGCAACACTTTGGATAAATGTAATAAGATAACAAATGTGGGTCTATGAATCTTTTGTCAAACTACTACATATAGAATGATGATTAAGGATGCATGAAAAGCAGACATAACCAAAAAGGCAGGAGATTTTCACAGTCATTATTCAATCTTGTACCATGACAACATGCACACATGTCAAGTCATGTAGCCTGCTCAAAAGTTATAATTATTTAAACACAATAGGACAAAGCTGAAGTTAGGTACTGCAGTGCTTTGAGCTAAATGTAAAAAACATATTTATATACATTCACAGGGGTGGGCGTGGGTAAAAGTGAACAAAAAGCAGGTAGGCAGTGAGTGAGAGCAAAAGTATTTTAATTTTTTTTTTTCCTGGAAAAATTGGAAATGAGAATGCCTGTGTAGCATTTTTAACATCTAAATCAGCTGATATTATAAAACCTGCTCTGAAAGATTCTTTTTAAAAATTGTGAAAGCCTATGACACAACCTTTGACCCCTAAATTCACTTCAGGCTAAATAATGGCATGCCACTCATCCCAACAATGATGTGATGCTAGCAGCTAGCTAGTATATACCAACACCAAATTGTGGACAATACATCTCTGAATGTACAATGCAAAAATTGACAGATAGTTTTCCAATAACAATTCAGGTCGCAGGACTTATATGAAGAGGTCTGGATTTGACTTGGATAATTGTGAGCAACGGGTCAGTTCTGGCACTGAGCTTTTCGGGTGTGGGTTTGCAAAACTGGACCCATGTAGGATTCTGAACCAAAGTACTGGAACTTAAAATTTGGACCTGATAATGCCACATTCACTAAAGTGAATGGATAACCAAAGATATTACAATTCATCCTAAGGGGGACATGAATGTTGTTATTCAGAACCACAACTGTCAAAGTTTCACCCTCTGGTCACCATGGATCTGTACCAAATCTAATGGAAATCTATCCAAAACTTTTCAAAATGTTCAGTCTGGACCATAATAGTTGACTGATAGTCAATTCGAAAGACAGTCTGACAGAACATTGCCATCCGTACAGCCATGTTAAAGCATAGCTAAAAAGAAAAGGACAAGGAAAGGAGTAACTCAATGACAGATTGGCTAGGGGCAGGAACAGCTTTGCCATATGAGAGCAGATAAGAATAACCGCTGTAGCCATACATCATAACTCCCCTCCCTGCAGCCCTTCAAGCACCATAAATCAATGCTGAAGAAAAAGCACAGAAAGGGAGAGAAAGAAAGAGAACTAGGTGAAACCATGGTTCATTGAAAAGGATATGGGAAAAACCCTGAAAGGAAAGAAAAGGGAAAGTAATGGAGAAGAGGTAAAAAGATGAACACACCAAAGAAAAAGAATAGTAATACCATGGAGGAGTCTTAGAGGAGGGGAAGGAGGGAGAGTGAGAACAGAGTGGGGTGTGGAGGTCTCAGCTTCTAGTCACAGGGGGCCCCGACTGTGGCACCATTAGACAGTAAATCTCCTGGTGACTGTTGACACGGGTGACATGTAAGATCCCTAAACACAGTTAGGAAGTCGGGGTGTAACATGGCCGTGTCAGTCAGTCAGCACGCAGTCCCACACCGACTGTACTGGGGAAAATTCTCTTAAGTCTAACTATAATACAGACAAATAAATACACATTCTTTCTTGCTCTTTTTCCATTCAGTTTCCCTTTCCTGGTATCATTGCACCCTCTGGGGAAGTGCCCCTCCAAAGCAGGCACCTTCACAGTGGAAGTCTCTGGGTTATCGGGATATCTGGGATTGGGTTGGATTTCTGCAGAGCTGGGAGTGGGGTGATGGGGGGCTTTGAAAGGGGATCCCCCTGGAGCCTTCCCTCTCACGTAGACACCTGTCTGCTCGGGATACCACTTCACTTCCAGGCCCTGCTCTGTCTGTGGCCCTGGAGTCTGGAGTCTCCAAGGAAGTGCATTCCTCTCCCGGCTCTGAATGATCACATAACACTCAGCCCACTGGGGTCTATGATCCCTCTCCAGAGCTGGAAGACTATATTGTTGCTATTGGAAAAAAGCACAGAGACCGAGACTCTGTTCTCTCTTTCTTCTCATCTGTTAATCAGTAGTTTGATTAGTACTGCTGTGAAATCCGAGGCTATCTTGTACGTAAGATTGGCAAGGTAAAGCAGGGTTTCTGAGGACCAATACAAAGTCTAAAGATCTGACATGAATATATCACCCTCATCCTAACGCCTAGAAATGAACAGAAACTGACAGACCTCTGACAGTAAGGTCTGTGGTTCACTTGGCCCATGCCTGATGGACAAGAGTATATGTGAGCTGTGTATCCACTTGTAAAAACAAGTATTTATTGCCTCACTATCCCACACTTTGAATGGCTGTAGGGAGTTTCTGACCTGGTCACTTGCATGCAGGTTATTGCTTTTCCACTAGAAATTCCCGGCAGATGGACAGAATGACCCAAGTTGAACTACGGTTTGTGTTTGAGGTCACTGCTACACCATGACAGAACAGTTAGGTTTGTTTTTATAACTGTTCTGAATTCATCAGCTTTTCTAAATGATAAAGAGGATGACCACCAAGGCTAATCAGGATTTTGGAGCTACTTTGCTTCCATAATATGTCCTCTATAAGACTACATATAGCAATATTTTCAAAAAGGTTAATTCCTATATATATTCTGAAGGTTTTTACGTAGGGATTTGTTCATATATCATTCATAACCTGATTTATATAACTTATATATTCCTGAAAACATGCCGAATTGTTTTTTTTTTGTTTGTATGTTTGTATGTTTCTGATTAATGGGGTAAGACAAACAGTATATCCAAAATTCCCTCTGTAAAAACCTTTGACTTTAATGTGTCAATGCCTCTTCATCTCTCTCAGCAGCTTTCACACTAAAGCTGTTTGATTCCTGAGATAAGGGCCTTTGTGGGTCAACAAATCATCAAGTGTCACATGTATGAGCTTCTGAAGAACGAGAGGAAGATTTCTAAGATAAAGGTTAAACTAAATGCAATGATTTTTTCTGTCTATAGACTCTAATATTCCAGTGCACAATGGCTTTACGTTTGACTTCGTTCATATAGTCGAACAAGACCCACATATCTGTGAGCAAACATCACATTCCAGAATGCAGCTTCCTCAGGTTCGTTAATTGTTTTTTCTGCTTCTGTCAAATGAATGATTTATGCACTTCCAACACATTTCTGCAAAGAGGTCAGTAAGGCAAAACGCCTGCTTGATGTGTCCTGACTTGATAGAGATGCTCCAACTTTCTCCTCCGAGTCTGGAATTTAACCGCTGACCAGCAGGTCCACACTGAGACCCTTGGTGTGAAACTGAATGTCCACTCCTGACCTCTTAGTAAGACACACTTCAGCTGTGCCTGGCCACACACACGCCTCTTCACACACAGCACTTTCAGGTCTCTGATTAAGATCTTAGTGTATCTGCACATACGTATAAACACATTTGTAGTAACATACATATAACATGCAACATTTGAGCCATATAAACAATATCAGGCATGCCAAACTGCTCTACTACTACTTGAGAATATGTTAATGATTTGGACTGTGTGTATTTGTGTGTGTGTGTATTCTTGACTTGTGAAAAAGCATGTAGTGGCAGGTACCTTTTAAAGGCTGCTAAGACCCTTAAGCAGCTGCCCATATCAGTGCATCTGAGGAGTATTTCCTAAAACGAGGTCACACTCAAGCTGTCTTAAACATAAGAACTCACAAATGCTTTGTCAAGGAACCAGAATGTTTATGCTTGACTCGGGGTAAAAGAGCACTGAGGGAGGTTTACAGCCCATAAGATCATAGTGGACAGTTCTCATTTAGGAAAAATGGTCTCTGTTTGGATCCAGCACTAGTTTACTTTTACTAGTTTACTAGTTTACTACTTGTCTAACTAATCTTCCGGAAGTGTACTGCTGCCATGCCAGAAAAAGAAGAACATCTCAATATTACATTATAACAGGAAAAGTTTTTCATTATAACAGGATGTTCTTCATGTTATAACAAGACATTTTCAGGTTATAAATAGATATTTTTACGTTATTACAACATACATTGTCATCACATTATAACAAGAAATGTTTCTTGTTATTACAATATCCTATTTATCTTCTTATAATGTGAAAACTTTCACGTTATAAGTTGATCATTTATTGTTATAGCATAAACTGTTCAACGTTATAACATGATAACATATTGTTATAATTTTGTTTTATATCACAAGAGGCCAACTGCAATTCTCACATCGCAGGAGGCTCAGGATGTATCAGACCATCGTTTTACCGGTCTACAGGCTTAAGAAAACATCTTTGTTTGGAACGGATCCCTGCAAAAATCACCAACATAATATATTTTTGAATGTAAATAAGAATAGTAAAGTAAAAATGAACACGCCCTCTAATATTGCAAATCATATCACAATTGCAGTATCAGTGAAAGTAATTGTACTTAATTATTTAATAAATATTTTATATTATAACAATAAGTTAACAAGTTATGACATGAAACGTCTCACTTTATAACAAGATAAATAGCATATTGTTGAAACAAAAAAGTTTCTTGTTATGACGTGATATGGTTATATGCTGCAATAATGTGAAAATATCTTTTTATAACAAGAAAACATTAAAACTTTATGATGTCATACAGATCTGTTTTGCCTCTTTTAGCACAGCAACAACATAATGATGTAGAAAAAAGAATTGGCCACTATTTGGATTATTTCCAAACTTCAAAATTACAAATTATAATCACCTTGTATGGTGTTGGAGCAAACATTTGTATTTACCTTTTTAAAAAAAATCCAGTTAAGCTTAAGAAGTGTGCTCACAGAGACCAGTTTCAGGGGTTAATCTTGGGTTCAAATCTCTTCCCACACAAACAGCTCACCTGCTCAGATTTATAAGCAGATAGGCTGACCATCAGCGTGCTCTCTACCTGCACGTCCCTACATGTCCAGGATTAAGCCACCTCCCCCAGAAGTCACCTCTTCAACACTTCAACATTAGTGATTCAGCGGCTGGCTTAAATGGCTTTTATCTGTTATTTGATCTTTGTCCGGATGTGCCTGTGTGTTTGTTTGTGTGCGTTTGTGTGTGCCTATGTATGTATATGTATGGCTGTGAGTGTGCAGGTGAGCATGTGCTAACCAGTTCATCTATTCTGTGGAAATAATAAATGAGTAAGGTATTAATTACATGTTTGTTGTGGTGTGAGCTGACTGTCTGTGGCCTTCACATGTGAACCGTGGTCATGCAGAAACACGGTTTTGTTTTATGTCCCAGACTGCACCACTGCACCTGGTTCAGCTGACTCGGCTGGAAGCTTAAACATCGAATGAAAGCAAACAGAAAAGTGACTGCTGAGCTAATTGAAGCCCTCGCATTCCCTTCCTGTGACTAAACCTCCATTTAAAGACAGAAACGCCAACCATCCTTGCTTCAGGCAGATTAATAGGTCACAAATGTAAGGTAAAGAAATAATAATAACAATACTGGTGAATAATAATGTATGCCTGTGTTATCTATTTTAATCAATGCCAGAGCTACCGATACTCATTAAAATAAATTATCACCCACTACTTTCAGTCTGGGGAAAAAGTTAATTACTGGAATCCAGTTGAGCCTAATGAGAGACTTCACTTTGCTGACAAAAAGACAGTAATTTGACAAAAAGACATCCTCCCAGTCCTGCCTCCTCAATGGCCCTAGTGGTATTATTACCAACACGGCCCTCAATCCAGCATAACTATAGACTAAACTTTCACTGCTGCATTGATTGCATTTCCAAATCTTGTTTTGTATTTTACAGCTGATACCAAAATAGCAAAGGCCACCTGTTGGATTTTATTGCTTTGCATTTTCTATATTTGTAATGCCATTCAAGTAAATCTACGCAAGAGTTGGAGGTGACAAGCTTATATGGTGTATCGTCATGTCTGTACCATGAATGTGTGGTTCATTTAAGAGAATTCTTTAGGATAAACAGGATGAGAACGTGTTCACAGATAGACCACCAGATTGTCATGTTATATCTGTAGATATTAATAATATTCTACAAGCGAGGCTCATGTGACAGGGGACTATAAGGAAATATAATATTCAGAGTTACTGCAAACCAAAGCGCGCGGAGTCACCGAGTAAGATGAGGATCTAACTTGAAATGTAAAGGACCCGTTTGGATGTCGTTGGCTTGTAAAGAAAACAGAATCTCTCCATTTGAATCTCACTGAATGCATTTTGTGAGACTCTTACCAAGAAGAAAGTATAAACTGAAAAGCTTGTCAAACATTCCTTTACACATTTCACAGTGTCGCTTCAACACAAGATGAAAGGGGACATTTAAAAACTCAAAGAAAAGTACCCTGGGGGAAAGGATCCTATTGTTCTTTCACAATAAAGTTTAGCGCATGAGGTAACCCCACCTCTCTGTCCCTTTTACCAACCCACAGTCAGTGTTTGGCTTGAGTCCCCTTTGACCCCTGTCCTTTAAACCTGGTACTCTTTCCAGTGGGGCGAAAAGAGACAGTCGCTCTATACTGGGTGTCAGTCATGGCCAACTGCCTTAAGTCTTTGTGATGCAAACACTTGGGAGATTGACAGAGGGCAGGAAGTTTCAATTTTAAGAAGCCATTAAAAGACAGACAAAGTCTGAGGACAGCCTTTGGGCAAGTGATTCCTCAGTAATGGGCCCCAGTTTGGTGTCAGTGCACACACAAGTATGAAATATTAAAGGATTCCTACCGTTGTCTTCAATTGTGAAGTAGAAGATATCACTTGTGGCGTTGCTCCCATCCAACAGCACGTAACAGATCTTCATGTCATCAATATCAGCTGTTGGTATGACATACATAGAATGTGAGCTAAAAAACATGAAGTAAGATAACTGTGACAACTAAAGACACTTTGACAAGGTTTTAGTTACAGCCCAAAGGGTGCAATTAAAAGTGTACAGGTCACAGGAGACGTTTTGTACAAAGCCTAAATATTTTCAGTTAGAAATATTTATTACAGAAATATATTTGCTCATTATTATGATGCTTATTATTAATTGCATTTTCATTAGTACTGTCAGTATTATTAGTAAAATTATACAAACAATTGTTATCTTATTATATCTGATGGTCTTCATGACTTGTTTTTTTTTATTTGACAGGTATACATTTGGATGTTCTGTTGTGTGTGGCTTTCTATTGTGTGTTTTTGCATTCCTTTTTTTTGGTCTCCACCAGCTCCTATGTGTCTCTTTAGCAGCTAAATGCTCTTCACCAGCTAGTTGCTGACTTTGTTTGTCTGCTGGACCGGTAGCATAGAGTGGGTTTACTTTACTTTACTTTACTTTTTAACTGTAAATAGCTGCCTGCTATTGCCAGGAATGATGTGAGAGTAAACCAAAACAGTTTTAAAAAGTTTAAAAGTCAAAACAAAGAGTGAATAATGCTAAAATGTTTTGTAGACGTGAGAGGAACTACAGAGTCAGATGATAACTGACCTCTTTGATATCACACATGGTCATTTAATCCAGTGCTAATACAAAATATTTGTTAGTGCATTTCAAATTTTGAAGCTATTACAGAGTGTGACATTAGCTTACCTTGAGTGAAGGTCTTGATGCTGTCATTGCCCAGGGCAATGTTGATGATGAAGCCATGCAGGGGTGGCTCGGACACTGTGTATTTCAGGACTTTCTGGGCGCTGTCGCGGTCCTCTGATTTAAGCGCCTTGCTGGTGATCATGAAGCCCAGGTGGCCTGTTGGGAGGACCTTCAGTGAGGCAGCAGCCTTGTTGACCACAATCTGGGGAACACCATTGTCCACGGTGTTGATGTGGATTATCATCATCTGGGGCTTGCGTGTCTCATACACAGTGTCAGGAAAGACATAAAAATCAGTATGAGTGCCATCTGTGACAGTGAAGGAGAAGCTGTCTTCGTTGGTCTCAGTGCTGTCGTGCTTATAGCTGATAAGGTTCTCGTTTAGGTCCTGCTTGGTAAAGGTCGTGATTGGTTTGGTTTTATTGTAAAGCAGCTGTCCATGCACTGGCACCTGGGTGACTATGAATCGCAACAGGTTGTCTGGGGTGTCCCGATCCTCAGCTGTCAACTCAAATGGTGTGATGAGCTTGGTTTCTCCCTCATCCACAACCAGTTTGTTTACAGTCAAGACAGGTTTCTTATTGTCTACATCAGTGATGGACACTCTAAAGGTACGGAAGACAGGATTATAGCCGTCTGTCACTTCAAACTCGAAGCTGTCCATTTTCATCTCATCATCAGAGGTGTGGATGTAATAGATCTTGTTTCCAGCAAGCTGCAGTTGGGTGAAGGTAGAAATGGGAACACCTGGGTGGTCAGTGCTCTCTAAATGGCCTCTACTAGGCGCTCTTGTGATGCTAAAGGTGAGGTATTCATCAGGACTGTTAATGTCAGTGGTGCTGAGAAGGTCAGTGGTGAGAGTTACTTTCCCTCCTTCTTTTAGAGTCACACCCTTGTTGATAACATCTGGAAATACCATGTCGATGCTGCCGATGTTGATGTAAAAGTAACGGTCGATAAGGGGATTGATGCCATCTGTGACATCAAACTTCAGCAGGTCACGGATTCCCTCCTGGCCTGTGTGAACATACTGGATGAGCTGTTTGTCAATTTCGTCCTGTGTGAAGTTCATCCCGAGGGTGATATTACCTAAAACATCACCAAACTTGCTGATACGCTGAAGGTAGCCTTGGCCTGGGCCATAGCGAATGACATATGTTAGTTCTTTGTCTTCAGAATCAAGATCTGTCGCCTTCAAAACCCTGTTGCTGATGACTTTTGTCTCTCCGATCTCGACATCAAGGCCATCATTTATCGCCATCCGTGGGGTCTCATCATCAACAGGAATAACCATGATAAGAACTGTCTTTTCCACGTCATGTTTGCCATCTGAAAGCCTAATTTCAAAACTGTCCTCTTTGGTCTCTGAGTCATCGTGTTCATAGACAATGTTGGATGCCTCTTTGATCTGTTCCAAGTTGAATCTTTCCACAGGAATGGTGCCAGTGTTCAGCTGCTGAACTATGGTACCATGTTTGGGGTTTTTGATGATCTCAAAGTGCAGCTCGTCTCCAGGGATGTCAGCATCGGCTGCATTCAGAATGGGCGTGTCAATGACCAGACTCATACCCTCCATTACCACAAACTCACGGATGAAAATCTCAGGCTTCTCGTCATTTGCTGGAATGATGACTATGGGGAAAAAGTGGCGTTCGGAGAAGTTAATACCATCTGAGCAGCGGAAAGTGAAACGATCTTCCACAGGTTCGACCCCTTTGTGGATGCTTTGGACGTAGTGGATATGACCAAGGGCAACATCTTTAATGCTAAAGGCAGTGATGGCTGTCCCAGCCCTGGATTTCTCAGAGCCTGCAGCTGGGGAGATGTTCTCCACATAACCCGATGTTGGTTGGACAATGATGGTGCACAGGATATCATCATTATCAGTGTCGATATCCTCGGCTTGGATGTGATCCAGAGTGATGACATTCTTCTCCCCCTCTACTACAACAAACTGCTCGCCAACACTGACGATGGGTGGAATGCTGTCAACAGGGAGGATGGTCACGTGAACTGTTACACCTTGGACCTTGTTGCCACCAACAACCCACTGTTCTGACAGATCAGACAGAGTAAGGTTGAAGGAGTCGTGCTCTTTGACGGGTCCGATTTCACCGGATGTGTGAGCGTACACCACAGCCCCATTGATGATGTCTTCCTGGGTGAATCTCTCAGCGGGAGCACCATGTACCAGGATTTCACCCAGCTTGGGAGGCTCTTCAACAATGAATGTGAGCATGAGGTCATCTGTGTCTTCATCACGGCCCTGAATGACATTACTTGTAATCTCTGTTGCTCCGTTCTCCAGTACGTCGATGGATGCTCCGAGCAGACCCTCTGGGAGCATGATCGTGGGGGTCTCATCATCAACTGGCTCGATGGTGATCTTAATGTTGATAGGAACCTCATGAAAACCGTCACTGACATCGAGCTTAATGACATCACTGAGGGATTCCTCTCCACCATGGATGTAAGTTAGGCGACCATTTGAGATGTCTTCAAGTACAAATGTTTCCCTGTTTGACATTTCAATCCCCAAGTACTGCAGGTGCCCATATGCAGGAATCTGGGTCACGGTGAAAACAATATTGTCATCATCTGTATCTGTGTCTGTGGCGTACAGCTCTTTCTTAGTGATGACATATGAACTTCTTTCCATAACAGTGAACCCTGTGTTGGTGATAAGTGGGGGTTTGTTGTCAACTGGCTGTAGGAAAATGGTGAATAGTCCATCTACTGTGTTACCAGCAGTGTCTTCCACAATAAAGGTGAACTGAGCCACTTTTGGAGTGATGCCCAGCTCCTGGTCTGGAGGCTTGTAAGCTACTTTGTGATGATTAACCTGGGCCTGTGTGAACTCTGTAATTACAGTGTCAGGGCTGTCAGTCAGGACAATTTCACCTAAGGGGACTGGATTGTTCTCATCTGTGTCAGTTGGGGTTTTAATGATGGTGTACTTCAGGTCCCTGTCATCTGAATCTAGATCGGTATAACACAAGAACTTCTTCTTGAAGTGCGTCAGCTCATACTCCTGAACTGTCATGTGAAGGGTGGTGCCCGGGAAAAGCTCTGGGGCAAGGTCATCAACCGGATGGATTTTGATGGTGAACATGTGCTCACCTGATTGATTAGGAGGGTCATTATCATCTTGGACCCGGAACACAAAGTGATCGATCACAGTGGTGGTGCTGTGAGGACCGATGTGACGATAGAACAGCTTTCCATCAAGAATATCCTGCTGAAACCATTCGGTCATCACCTGCTCAAACATCTCATCTGTCTCGCTGAACTTCCAGAGAGACGGGTCAGAAGGAGGCTCCACTTGCCTTAGCAGGAGCTCCCCGACAGTGGAATAAGGCGCCTCTAAGATAAACTTAATGGTTGAATCTTCTGAATCAATATCTGTGGCACTCAGGATGAAGGGAGAGATCTGCATCACCTCATTCTTGAATAGCACCAGGCCGGTGTTAGCATTGATAATAGGCGGCTCATCATCAGTGGGAGCAATGGTGATGGGGAACAAAAACTCCACTTCATTGCTGCCATCAGTCATTCTAAAAATAATGTTGTCGCTATAGGTATCACTGCCATCATGCTGGTAAACCACAATGCCTGCGTCTAGATCGGCAGGTGTGAAAAACTTCCTGCGAGCGCCAAGAATGGTCAAGTCTCCATGCTTTAAGCCATCAACAACAGTTATTCTTACATCTTCCAGGTTATCTTCATCACTAATCTCTAAATTCTGGGAGCTGGACAGAGCTCTGGACTGCCCTTCAAACAATAGCTGGCCTGTATTTTTGGTCGCCACAGGAGCCAAGGTATTCATAGGCTTCACCACAATCATAAAAGCAAATGTATCCGACACAGCCCCATCCGTGTCTACGATTTCAAACTCAAGCTGGAAAATCCTCTCTACTTCTGAGTCCTCTGAGGGTGGCTTGTAAGCTATTTTGAGATCTTTGATGTCTCGCTGATAGAAAGAGGTGATAGGCAGGTTCTGATCATCTGTGCTGATGATATAGCCCTGCTCAGGGCTCAGCGGTGAGGTAATGTTGAAGATTAAATCATCTGGATCAGTTTCAACATCTTCAGCAGCCAGCATGTCACTTGTTATAGCTGTCATCACAAACTGATCAACCTCCATCATCATCATGGCTACAAAGCTGGGCTTAGGAGCGGTATTCTCTGCACCCTCTCTGATTCTAACCATCATTTGGAAATGCTCTTGCATTATGGTGTTGCCTTCGTTATCCTGCAGCTCTACCATCATTGGAATATAGTCTCTGTTTGGTGATTTAGTTTTAGCTGTGTGCTTGTAGCGTATGCCCTGCTGCACAAACTCATCGCAATCAACCATTTGGCCATTTAAGGGGTTATTCACAAGAGTGCCATACCTGGGAAGACCTCCAGCGCCGACCAGAGTGGTGATCTTACACTGTGTGACGCCCTCCTCAAAGGAAAACTCCAGAGCCTTTTTATCAATGGGGCTGCTGTCACCACTGAGCTTTTCAACGTTAAGGGGCATATTCCTGGTCAGGATCTCAAGCTGCTGGAAAACCACCTCCACTTCCAGCATGAAAGGGATGATAACTGTGTCTGTCTGGGAGTCATAACGAAGCTGCAGCTTCACGCGATCCTTGCTGGGGCTCCGAGATCCAAAATGAGTGTATTTCACTTCATCTGGTCCAAACGAGCAGGGGAACTTTTTCGGGGTCAGCATCCCTGGTTTCTGGGCCAGTGGGTCATTGTCCAAAACCGTGATGTGGCAGCGGTCACCAGGCTGCACTTCTGTTATCAGGTCATTCACAGGGTCCAGAAACACAGACCTGCCAAAAGGCACCCTGATCCCATTGTTGGCTATGATGATGTTGTCTTCATTAGGTCCAGATCTCTGGTGATAGAGGTGAGTTGGGTCAAACGGCTCTGCGCCTACTGACGCAAAGCAGAAACTGAGAGAAAATGTCACAAGCAGGCATCTCAAAAGTGCCCAAAGTGGGGAACTTTGCAGACAACCAGCCATATCCACTGCTAGTTGCCTCACAATTTATTTCATAAGTCAGCAGCAGCAGGCAGATTTCTGTCCCAAGTGGGGAAAAAACATAAAAAAAGAAAAGTCTCTCTGATGGTTTGGGCCTCGGAGTGCGTCCTCTCTGTCTCCTCTCTGTTTCTATGTGGCCACACAGAGACACAAGTGTGGTGAATGCTGCAGGGCTGTGCAGGTAATAATGAAACAGTAGACAGTGACAGGCGTAGGCTCCTCCTTCTGTCAGTGCAGGGAGGGAGCCTCCTGCCCCCATGGCTAATTTAAGATAGACCATTGGACAAGACTGTGAAAGTGCTCCCTCAACCAACACCCACTCTTCTCCCCCTCTGTCACTGAAAGAAGTGGGGAATAAAATCCAGGGCAAAAACTAATCTTAACTAATTCAGTGGAATCTGTGTGATCACATACATCATCACTGTCTCTATATTTTATTTGAGTTTTAACAAAACTGACCATTTATATGCATGTGTTGCAAATAACTATGTTTTCATGCTATTTTCTAATTCACCACAATTTATTTATGAATAAAAATCTAAAAAACAAAAAATATATCAAGTGATCATTCCTTGATATTTCCATGCTTATACTTACTAAATTACTGTGCACATAAGAATTTAATTGTGAGTGTATTGTAAGGGGTAAATGCCATGCACTGAAGTTGAATAAAGCCCAAAACAGTAATTTTTGTGGATAATAAACACTTTTCTCAGTATGACGTTTATTCTGCTGTATTTCTATGAGTGGTTTAAATGCCACTTCGAAGTCAGCTATATGCTCTGATGTATCATCATTGACCTGTATGATTTCACACACTGCTTTAGAGGGGGCTGAAGCGCTCTAAGGATGGGGACTATGTGAATGAAGTAAGCAATCACTAATAACACCATCAAAGTCTCAATGTCAAGGCCAAATCTGGCATCCGGCACTGGGTCATGCAGAGGGGAATCATTCTGCAGTGCACAACTCGACCTGTTACAAATCTAAATGAGAGGGGGATATTCATAATGTAATTAAATTAATGTGGATTATTTTACCTGTATGCTCTGTAATGTAAAGAATATTGTTTAAATATAAATAATACAATACATTTGACATGGATTTGGGTTCTTACTCAGGCTTCAACCAAAAAGATAAGAGAAAAAATTATTATCAGGATACCAAAAACTCAAGGTACTATAATATGCTAAAAAGTCCACAATACCATGTTTATCACAATATTTAAAAAAAAAAAAAATCATAGTATAAAAAATTTATTTATTAAAAAAATGTATTTATTAAATAATAAAAAAATATTAAAGTGCTCCTGCTTTCATTTTTTAACAAAATAAAACTATCCAGCCACCTAAACATGTGCAAAAAAATTGGCATGAATTGTCTTTGGCAATGAATGCTTGAATAATGTATGTGCAATTGTAAAATAAAAGCAGTGCAACACCAGTAGCAGTCCTTTCATAAAATAAAAATAAAAATAAATAAATAAACAAATAAAATAAAATGAAATAAAATAAAATAATTAACTATTTAATACTGCAGTAGATATCATCACAGTCTACCACAGGTACAGTATTCAGACTTTTTTTTTTTGATCCCAACATTGCAATATTTGATATTCAGTATATTGCTACAATCCCTAATTTATTGTCACCATAAGCACAATCCCATGACCTGTGTGAAATTATCCACTATAGGCTTTTGTGTCCTGCTCTTGAGGCAAAATGCCTCTGAGGTCGTGTCAGTGGGACACCTCGGCACCGGAGTGGCCACAGTCAGGGACAATAACCTGACATCAGCTGGCAGGACAGGTGTATGGACCGTGCTTGCTCTCACACACACAGAGAGAGAAAACACAACACAGCTCAAAAAACTGCTCAGATATTTGGAGATTTCTTAAGTCAGCTCTCTTAGGTGCAAGTCTTGGTTGTTAATTCTGATTAAAGTCCACATTGGCACGAGCAGTAAGGCAATCACTTAATATAAGATTTAAACGATCCAGTATCTAGTCTTGGAAATCCCCTCCTATGTTATGACAGGGTCCAAATAAACATAATTTATGAGGGAATATGTTATCTTTTGTTTGCCAAGAAATTTATAAAATATGAACCATGGTATAGTAACACAAGAAATTGCAAGGATAGGAGAAATTTATGAAGAAAATTGGTTGTTTCTGCAGTGGTACTGACAAAGCACAGTGTGGAGAAATCAAGTAGTCATACTGGATGCAGTGAGAATGTGAGAATGTGTACTCAGTATGGTGCACAAGGTCATGTTAAGATAAAAATACCTAGTAGCCTTTTATGGGTCATCTTTTGAGTCGGGCCTGACACTTGATGAAGTGATCCATGTGCATTGCTCAAACGTTTTCACAAAGTTCTTTCGATTGCAATGCTTGATGTTTTTGACAGCTTTGAATGTTTTATTGTCACAAATATCAGAGATGATATATTAGGGTGTAGCAGGACAAATCTTATATCCACTTACTTTTTTAAATATATAGACACACCTGTAAATTGAACAAGTTAACAGATAATAAAAAAGAGCTTAAGATCAATAAATCTCTCCAAGCAGGAGACTGCAACACTGAAAAATTGTTTGTTGTAGGGAAATATTTGGCAGGATACCTTTAAACAATTATTACATCAAGTCTAATTTGATACTGTAACTATAACATTTTAAATTAGTGTATCATTCTGCAAAAGTTCCTCTGTTTATTGGACATGATAATGCTTTTAGAACAACACCGTGAACCACTCAGCAACCTTCCTCTAAGTGTGGGCCAAATAGCAGAGATGCCATATGCATCCAGGCATTCTGTATCACACTTTTCATTGCATCCCCTAAATAAATCTTGCCCTCCTCACTTGACAAGCTAAGAATAAAAAGGGGACACACACCGCGGGGTGTAACTATAGAAACAAACACACCAAGCTTTTTATACTCTGTTACTCCTGGATTTCACTCACATTCTTCCCACGGCAAAGAAGTGCACTGCAAAATATCAAGACGTGGACTAAAAAGTTAAATCTGGATCATGAATCTAAGGTGTTGTTTAAAAGAGAAAATGTTAATATTGATTCTTGAGCCATATAAGAAACTGTCTCACCGGCTTTAGGTGATCGGATGATAAACAAAGGAAAACAGCTACTAAATCTGTCTGTTCTTGAGCAGAAGGATGGCATTCACTAAGCCATTAGTTTGGCTTTGTCCAAATTAGATATTAAAGGCATGACATGCCTTTAATGAGCGTCTAAGGTAAACAGACAGAGAAGTTGGGTTGAGGCCAGGCCCTGCTGCCCAGCATCAAGTCTTCATCCAGGGGCCAGCTAATGATGACAGCAGGCGGTAATGACCTCATGATAGATGGAAAACAAAGCCAGAGTGGATCCCATCCCTGTATCCCTAACAGCCACCCAGGGAGAAGACAGGATTTGCTTTCTGTCCTCTTGGCGCAGTTGTTACGTCTGTCAAATCGAAGCCATGTTCAGATCCAGAGCTCCAATTTTCATTAAGCTATTTAGAAAGATGTTTTCCATAAATAAAGCACTTAAAAGGATACTACACTTTCCATGATAACCAACTCAATATTTACTCACCATTATGCCGATGTGATGATAAGTGCAGATCTTCAGTTCACAAAACAATCCTGGAGTTTCAGCAGAAAACAGGGTAGCAGCCGGTGACCAAGGATAAAACGTTAAAAAAAGAACACAAAACAAACACAAAATGTCTCCATCCTGCTTGTGTGGTGTAATCCAAGTGTCCGCGAGCCGCGACATTAAAAATTAAACGCAAAAGATGCCATTTACGCCATGTTTTTAGCTGAAATGTCAGCTGTAGCATGTAGCCGGTAGGATGTAAACACAGCGTCGATCTCGCGAGACTTCGTATATATCCTAATGGCCGCACGTGCCGTCTCGCGAGATCAACGCCATTTACATATTGAGTTAGTTATCATGGAAAGTGTAGTATCACTTTAAGTAAACATGTGTGTTTTCTTTTTCTTTTGTTAATGACACATTTGTCCTAATGCACCATGTTTTCAGTGTGCCGGTAATATGGCTGTATGTCTTTTTAACCATGATCTACGGATGACATTGTTCAGCAGTCGGTTCCCCACTTTGGTCCAGACTGAAATGTTTCTACTATCGGATGCATTGCTATAGAGTGTGGTACAGACATTGAAGTGCTCCTCAGGATGATGTGTGATAACTTGTTGATCCAGTGTGTAAGATTTAGGGGGATTTATGGAAAGAATTGGGAAGAAATGGAATTTAATTTTTATAAGCATGTTTTCATTAGTGTATATTCATCTGAAAACAAGAACTATTGTGTTTTCTCTAATTTATAATGAGCTGTTTATATCTACAGAGGGTGCTGGGTCCTCTTCTATGGAGGTTGCCACGTTTCCACATTAGCCCAGAATGGATAAACCAAACACTGGCTCTGGATGCAGCTTTTCATGTTTTGTGCGAGTTTCATGGCCACATAGGTTCTCCTTCACACTTGTAAGGGGAGAGCGAGAAAAGGATGCTAGAGGCCACTAAACCCACACCTGTTCCTTTAGAGTGATAATGTATTAAATGAATTAGGTGATGTGAAAGGAGTTGCTGGTGATGAACTTACAGAGCATTATCACCTGAATCTGCAGCTCCCCTCAGCCTTACAGAGATTTATAGCAAAATTTCAGCTCATTGTTTAGCTGTTCAGCCCACAATTGTACTGTTTTGGTTCACACTCTCTGCTCCCGTTGCATTGTTTTTGGCTGCAGCCACTTTCATTGAAAAAAATTCTACAAACGGCCTGTAATCTACCTGCTGAGCACCAAATAGCAGACAGATAAAATGAGTGACTAGCTGGAGAACAATATGCAGCATAAAGCATTTTGGTAAAAACCAAAAACAGAGTTAAAGGACTAAATATTAGACTTACATTCATCAGGTGGTATGATAGTGTTGCTCCATGTCTGCTGGACCTGTAGATGTATAAACTGTTTGCTAACAAGTTATCTTTTTTCAATATAAAAGATGATAATCTGTCAGTGTTGAGTGTCTCCAGGTGTGGCCAACACTATCAGAAGGTCAAAATATTTATAATATTACAATTAAATGTAAATATGTCCTACATTTTAGTTTATCTCTGGGTTATGATCATCAATCTCAGCTGTACTTAGATGTATTTAGATAAGATGAATTTTATACATACACTGCATAACCTCATTATTTATCATGTGTCACAGGTTGAAAATATGTTCTTATATTTGAAAATGTGATATTAAAATAGACTTGTCTAAGACTAAAGGCTTAAGAAAAAGACATAAATTAAAAAGAAAATATGAAATTAAATATATCCTTTCAGTTCAATTCAGACAATTTAGTTATTGTTCAAAAAATGTCAGGAAATAATAAACTTAAATCATTACAACATTCCACACCTCAGTGCACTGACAGAAGCTTTAATGGATGTTTTCCCTTCACAACAGCAACACTTTGAGTTATCATTCTTCACATTCTGAGCGTGTCCACAACTCTTATCACTCAAGAACATCTCAACCATTCATACAGCTGATGAACAGCTCAGTCCAGCTGTGCAGGACACTTGTAGATATGCATCACTGTCAGTGTGTGTCTGTGTGTGTGTGTGTCTAGGGTCAATTCAGAAGGTCAACTACAGGTAAAAGGTCTGTAGCATCAGAATTACCGAACAGACATGTAACTGTGGTCGTGCAGCTCTACCACCACATGTAGTTCAATAAGTGTGTATATAAATTCCAGCTACTCAGGAAAATAATCACATTTAAAGCACAAAATTAATGAACACACCCACAGAATTCAGCGTTCTCTCCCAGTGTCTTGATATATTATCAAGCTTTTATCATTTTCTTATATTGGGACAGAGGATGTCTCTCTTTTGAGGACAGAAAAATTATAATGGAATTAACCATCATGTCATGTTATGTGTTTGACTGCATGTTCATTACACCTGTGCTGCAGTTCATCTTTGTGATTGTGCTTTGTGTTTTATTACAGATTAAAGTCCCACTCTTCACTGTAATCTATGTGAGGACTATTCCAGGCCTTGGAAGCGACGAAAAGAAAAATATGGAGTCTCTGACTGAAATTTACTTTTGTCCTCAATTTTATGGTTCACTAAGCTAGATCTGAGCAAAGGCATAACTTAGATGCTTCACAGGTAAATACTGAATTTGGAGACCTTTTCACCACTTTGCATCACATAGAGATAATAAGAAGTAGAGAATATTGAATCTTCAATCTCAAAAATTTTAATGACATTATTCTGTTGAAAAGATGTTTAAAAAACAACTATGGTCACAGCAAAAAAAGACAAAATTGGTTCAAAAGTTTTACTTTTTTTGAAATGTTGATTCAACTTTTAGATCATATTTCACCAGGATTTCCAACAGTGACATTTTTCATCCTCTACAATGTGTAAATAAGGACCTACTGTCACTTTGGACCCACACTATGAAACCACATCCAAATTTCTCACTTGAAAGCCAGAAAAAAAACTGCCTAGCAGGGGACTCAAACCTCACTTGCCTGCTGGACGTTTAATGTAATTTCTGTGTTTAACAAACTCATCTACTGTTACTTTTGTTCACTGAACTGATTTTCTAGAAGCTTTTTGTTGGCAACACACAACCTATATAGTCTATATTTATGACGTTGCATATGAAACATCACATTTGTTGACATTTTGTGTCTTTGTGTAGACCACAGTTTACCTACCAGTGAAATATGACTTTGGAGAAATGCCTTCACATTAATCAGTGTTGCCTCTGTTCCAACCCGGCAACTGAGCAAACTATCAAATTAATTTAAAAAATTAGTGTTTTGTGACACGATGTTGTAACCACATTTTAGATGGTTGAAAAGAGGGTGAAAAGAGGTCATAGACGTTCAGGAAGAATATCAACCAGTTTTAATTCCAGTTGGTGCTCACTAGGTTGTCTTCTCGCTGTATGTGTCCTTTTGTTGGCTTCTCTGGCAATAGAGATCTCAACCTCACTGGGATCACCACATCATTTAAAGGTTATAAAGGAAAATATTTTAAAGCATCAACTGCACAATGTGTGAAGCAGCTCACGAAAGTAGCCCTGGTAGATTCTTTGAAAACCAGCTATGACATCAGGGAGGTGCCTCACCCCTGATAAACTCCTTGTCTCCTTAGAATAGCCGAAGAAGATTGCCCCTACATTCTCCTCACTACGCGCTAGCATTCTGATCATCCGGCCTGTTGTAAATATACACAGCGTATAAATAGAGGATACTGAGACCTGAGACATTTGGATCCAGTTCCGAGGAGGAAGAGGTTTGTGTTCTGCTGCACTGGATGATTTGGTGCAGGGTGTCCATGACTGCGGTCAGGTTTGAGGGGCGTGCGCACAAATTTTAGATCCGCTCCTGCCGTCACTGCTACACCGCAGGCTCAGTGCAACATTTCATCCGCTTAATGGTGGATTAAAGCATCCTGCGGGCAGATTGATATAGGCCGGTGCTATCACTTGTCTTTAAAGGAGAGCGGAAGCCCATGGAAACAGGCTGGATATAGCAGCTGGAACAGACCCAAACACTGGGCAACACATCGCTGTAGATGGAAATTATAAAAATATTACGCGGCTCATGAAATTCAACAGGAATCAAGATCCATATATATAAGCAAGTCCACCAGTGATGTGCTCAAACCCCACACAGCAGTTAATTGTGCTTTATTGTGTGTGAAATTGTGGATAATTGTTCTATCTTAACCACAGTGCATGAATTCATAAGCCCCGCCCTTTTTGCTCTGTGCTCCAATAAGTTAACAAAAATCACAAAAAGGCTCTCTCTTTATAAGCTATTAAAATATTTACTGTCATAGCATCATGTAGGCCTTAAAACAAACAAACTTTGGTCTGTCGACACCAAGCCATGACTCTCTGATGATGGCTCGTTGCCCAATCACGTCTGAGTTTGTTTTAATGTCTAACATGACCATACAATGACAATAAAGGCATTTTAATTGTTTTAAAAAAGAGTGCCATGAAGTTTTTTGTGTATACATGTATACACATATGTGTCTCTATCCAAAGAGCACCTCAAAGAGATTTCAAGACCAGTAAGCCCTCCTACCCACATGCTAACAAACAACATGATTAAAATATGCTAACTACCATTCTAATACGTCTGTCAGCTCCCAATTTAGGTGCACAACAAACTCCTCATCTGAGTCTGCGTTTGACTGAGGCTCAAACACGTATGGCTGAATTTCTCTGATCTTTCCTGTAATGCTAATGCTAGCCATCTTGATGCGCACTGCCCTTTCACTGGCACAAGTAGTGTTGATGGGCAGGATGCAAGGAACTGAATGTTTGACAAACAGCAACAAAAAAATATGATTCATCATCCACGTCTCTGTTTAAGGTTTAACTAACACCAATTAATGACCTTACTACATGTCTACTACTGAACAACACCAGTTCCAAAATCAGAAAGCTGGCTACTGACGCAGGAATGTAGGCAGCACAGTGTCAGGAGATTCCTATCTGTTAACACTGTCACTTTGAACTAAATGTGTTTGCACCTGGAGCTCATGTTTGCACTTAACAGTAAAATGAGTTGGGGGTGATCTAAAGAACAGTTGGTAAAAGCCACCAGGGCAGCAGCAGTACAGTACAGTGTGGTGGACTGCTAGTAGACCTATTAGTCTTTTTTGTCAGGTCAAAGGAAACCTGAAACCTGTAAACTGTGTCGGCATTATGCCAAAAGGTATTTTGTGAATAAGATGTGCAGGTAAAGATGTATATATATCATTGAAGGTGTCATAGGATTTTTATGAGGTTGTTTTGGTTTTCAAGCAAAAAACCAGGGGTTGATACAGTATCTCGCCCTGTCTTTACTTTCATTCTGTCACTTCTTGTTTCACTCCGAACCATCATGGCTTTTGGTGTCATTTTTATCATTAATGTAGTTGGGTAAATTTGTTTTAGTTCTGAGCCCAGGATTGCTCGAGATCACTACACAAACTGGGAATAACTACCCTCTAATGGTGAAATATACGAAAACGATGTGTGACAAAGGTAAAAAAGTTCTTTAATACATTCAAATGACTTTTACATCATTGCAATTTTTCAGCATAACGGAAATTTTAACACGAGTGAATGAAAATAGCTGGTAAAGCAAAATGCAGCAGCAACAAAAATAACATTGCAGTCTAAAGTGATATAAAGACACTGATTCAACTCTTACAATCCTATATTGTCTTGTTTATATATTATTTTTATTCATATATTTTACAGTCAAATACCAAAAATACTGTTATATGACAAAAAAATGGGGAAAAAATCTGTAATATTTTGCTATATAGTGTAAAGAGCTGTTTTAGGTTACGAGGTTGTTAATCTCTTTGGTTGGAGAGTTGGCAATGAATATACAATGCCAATGCTTGTATTTACACCTGCACTGAATTATAACATTAATTTATTTACATTATTTAAGATTTATCTTATTTATTAAAAAGATCTATTTATCAATGTTGTATCTTGTAACACATTAAGTCACCATATCTTGTATTTATAAGCAGTATGCACACCTTTAATGAATTGTTTCTTGTTTATATCTTAATAATTATTGTTTTTTTACTGATGCTTATTGTGCTATCCTCTTTGCTGGTGTAAGACTGCAAATATCCCCCTTGTGGGATTAACAAAGGATTACTTTATTTTATTTTACACTAGTTTTCCTACGAGGGATTTTTTTTTATAATATCACAACTGTGTTCTGCTTAAAACTACATTATAGTTTGTTATAAATCATTTCTTATATGTATATTCTGCTTATAAATGCTGAATATGGGTTGGCTTAAAATAAAGTGCTACAGTTGTACCAAAAATCTCAATATTTAGTCTAATATTTAGTCTATAAAAACATTATATTGTGACTGTTTGTAAAGCACACAAATCCAGTTATCAGTAAAATACCTAAAAAGCTGAGCTCAGCTGATGTTTAACTGTGAAAAAGCTGCTGTGTTACAACAAATCTGTTTCCAACAAGGAGGCGACAGCCAACTCGATCTCTCAAACAATATGAATGAACTGAAGTGTCCTTTTCCACTGCGGTCACTTGAGTCTTCCTTCAATCCTGAGGAGAGAAAAAAAAAGGACACAGAACAATGAAAACAATGCATCCTGTCCCACAGTCATGTGTCCCGGAATCACCTGCTTTTTCCACTTGCAACTTCTGCTTTGGCCAAGTTTATGTGGCCTTTGCCATGACCTTTGACCTCTATGGAGTAACATCTGTTTGAGGGAAAGGATAGCTGACATAATCCTACTCCAAATCTATTGATGTGATTTACGCTTAACAGTTAAGCATCTGTAAAAAACAGCGTTGTCCCTGAGGGTGAGGTGACAATGGGAGAGTTCATCTTTGGATTTATACCAATATTTGTCTCAATAAATACTCAATTAGCTATTTCTGTTCCTGCTCTTTTAATCTTTTCAATCTTTCAAACCCAATTGTACATTTCAAAGTGGTGTTTTGTTCTCACTAAACCCTTAATCTCAAATTTGAGTTAATCTGAACTGCATCCAGTACAGAGGAGTTTGGTTTTAGAGCAGTAATGTGACTGCTGAGGCTCAGGTTGCAGGTAAGACTTCACATTGATCTTAGTCTATACGGCTATTCTGAGTTGAGCAGCAGGGACAGATAGGGATCTGTGGAGACCAGTTAGCCACTATAGTGAAACCTGGCTGCTGAAAGATTGGGCATTCCAGGGGGGATTTAACAGTGTGGAGGAAAATGCTCAACTGAATACCATACAAGGATGTCCATCCTTTTCAGTCACCCACAAACAGAAAGTCCAAATATGCCATTCAGGTAAAACAACGACACTTTGTGAAAAGCATTTTTGGGGTTAAGTAAGTTCTTTAGTTCTGTCTTCTACTTCATTTAGTATTTGAAGCAAACTAGATGTTTCTAATAGTTCTTTGTGCAAAAACCTCCACTTTTAACATCACTGTAAGTGTAACAGGAGACAAACAGCTGAACATTAGATCATGTGTCTCTGAACTGAACTAGTGTATATTTTGACAGCAGGTGATGAATCTCTTTATTGGGGCTATTGACACGACAAGGGGCATGCACAAAAACAGACGTCTGAACAACTGGAGCGATAAAATGCATCAAAACGGATGGATTGATCACTCTTAGGTTAAGTTTCATGAACTACAATGCAGCCGGATGTTGTTCACTGTGGATGCAGATTTATGGCTCAGCTGTAAATAATCTGAATATCAGTTCAAACACTTCCAAGGAAATACTTTTCAAAAGTTTATATTCAGTATTCTATTGATGGTTTTCTTCTTTCCTTCCTTTAATACTGGCTATTCTAACATAAATGAAAAACAGTGCAATTTAAATTTCTAGTTTTCCAGTCCAGAAAAGAGCCAGTGACCCTGTGCACGCAATTAGGAACACATTTCTCATAACATTTCTTTTCTGAAACCCCAGTAGTTCCAAAAATGTCCCATTGAGCTTAAAGTCCATTTGTGTGACAGCCCGTTATCCCAAAAACAAATGCCCTTTGCTCCGAAAATACACATTCTCCCTACAGTTGTTAAATGGTTAGGGTTAGTGTGTTATTACAGGGAGAGTGCATATTTGGAGCAATGGGTCTTCAAGCAATGGGCGTTTGTTTTTGAGATAACAGGTTATTGGACAAATAGGCATTCGATTCAATCGGACATTTTTCTGACTATTTGGGTTTCAGAATAACGGGCAGTTGGAAGAATGGCATGGCACATTTTCCTTTAAAGCCCTCCACAGTCTACTTAGTGGTTAGACTGAATAAGATAAGAGATAAGACAAACTTTATTGATCCCACAACAGGGATATTTACTATTAATAGGCTTTTCCAACAACTAATGGTTTCTTCTGTTCTTATTTAATGATTGCTCAGAGGTATCTTCTTTTTCTGCCCTTTCAATTTTTAGTTTAATTGAACCACTGTACAGCATTTTGTTCTCCTTTCATACAAAATAACATTTATTTGTAAAAAGGACTTTCTACAATCTAAAAACATGAAAGACTATTGAAAAATAATGAGTTGTCCTCTAAGCCGTCTGTACAGAATCAAGCTTTTGTGGAAAGTGATGCCAAACTTTTGAACGGTAATGTATATGAACACAAACGAAACAAAATTGACCACCATTGACCCAAGCAAGGCATCTCAACACAAGTGACTTTAGCCTTGAGTCCAAATCAACCAAAACTATTATAGCTTATTAGCTGTGTTGCACCATCTACTTTAATTTAACCCTCTGCTGATGGTTTTGCAGAAAGTTACGAGACAGGAGTTGATGGTCTGAAGTTGTGGTCCTGTTAGCAACCAAGCTAAGTTAGCAAGCTTGCTACGTCAGAGATAATTTTTCACCACTCCAGTAATTCTTTACTGAATGTAATGAGGACAATACTAAGAACAAATTAAGTTGTATAAGAGGGAGCAAACATCCCAGAAGCTCAGACAGCTGGTGTGACCCTGCATGTTTTTGGTTGGCTTGCTTGTTCACCAGTTTGCTCTGTAAGTATTCACTGTTTCACCAAGCTTCGAGAACCACATATTTTATAAAGATGTTCTGATGATTTTCCTGGTTTCTGTGCCACCAGTTTATTGAGAAGCAAAAGAAATGCATATAAATTATCCTGAAGGGAATAACAACTCTACCTTTACCATCAAATTTAGAGTTATAGCATCAGGTTATTTGTACACAGTGCCACTTGTTACCTTGTACCATTAATGTCTGTTGGTATAACAGTGTGGATATTCATCAGGCTTGATGTGCGATTTCATAACAATTCTTTGTTGTTTCAACATGAATGTTTCAACATAAAATGCGTCTACACATCAACTCGCATCACATGAAAGGAGACTACAGGTTTAACATTTTTAGGAACTTTCATTGAGCAACATCTGAGATTCCTCACTTTAAACTGCCAGAACCATGAGAGACTGAGATGTAATAAAGCCACGGTGTGACTCTGACAGCTCGACACTGCCTGAGGAATGTGGAGGCGATGCTGGAGGCGATACCGGCAGGTGAATGAACATCCGTCTGTCAGCAGGCCTCCTGATCCCAGCAGCCCTGCCAACTGCACAAAGCCCAGCCAGGAATGTCTAAACCAGCCTGGAGAGGACAACAGGAGAGAAAACTGTCCCTACAACTGTAGACCTCATGGGGTTTGCCTTCTGGGGAAGTCACAGGTCATTCAAAGCGTCAGCTGTGTTGAAATCTGGGCATGTGGACATGAAAGCAGGTCCATCTTCATGCTGTGTTCATCTTTTTAAAGCAAACAAACGTTTTTTTCGCTTCTGTAGTGACCTCTTCTAGGGATGGTTGGTCGGTCCACCTCTTTGATCCTGAATGACAGCATGGGGATGAATTTGGACCAGATTCTCAAGGTCCCAAGCTTGACATCTATTTAATCAACATGCAAAAAGTATTGCACTTGCAAAACTAATATATATATAATATATATATATAAACTAATATATATATATATATATTAGTATATATATATATATATATATATATATATATATATATATATATATATATATATATAGTTTTGCTACCATTTAGTAAATTTGAGCATGCTCACCCACTAAATTAACATAATAAACATGAGAAACGTTACCTTCTAAACATCAGCATATTTTGTTGCTGTCAGCGTGCAAAAGTTGGCATTTAGGTCAAAGTAATGCTGCACCACCCGCTAGTATGATTGTTTAATTTTACTAAAGCCCCTTTTACACTGGCTAAAAAAAACAGCAACACTAACACCCACTAACATCTGGCTTTTGTCCTCAGTAGGAAAAGGTATAGTCAGCATTTATTCCCAAGCCAAATGACTCTGCAGCTTTGATGGAAACATGATTTTTTGCCCCTTTTCCCACAGTGGCAAAGAAGGCTTGTGGCCTCCGTCAGTAACTTCTGTGACTCTTTGTCTCTTTTGTAAACACGTGCTGGCTTGGGTTGATTTGCTTAAAGGTGTATCTTTTAACCAATACACGCTTGTCTTGAGTCAAGCGACTGCAAAACAATGAACACATTTAATTGCCTATACATTCTTCACAATAAAACTCCCCTGTTATTTTGTCACCCACAAGCTTTTGTTTTGAAGCTGCACAATGAAAATGTCAGGTTTTTATTGACAGTAACTTAACATGACAGCAGATGCCATAAAGTACAAACAGGGATGTAGGAGGGAAAATAAACTTCAAACTACAGAGATTCAGTTAGAAGCCACAAGAACTGAGAAGAGAATACAGAGAGACTTTTAAAAACGTCCTTCTTTCTGGTCTCAGATATGAGGCATGAGTTGACTACTTGCTAATGCTTGCTAATATTGGTGTAAAAATAGCATAACTTACTATTTCGCTTATTTAGAGATTAATGCACATACAAGCTCTCAACTTGTTTAATTTTAGTAATGGATCTATAAATAGCTATTTTGTTATGAAGACCTGTAGACACACATTTTTGGAACTGGAGTCAACAGGAGACAGGTGATTTCTTCATTTACTGAAACATGATATTAATTTATCTAATCTTCCTGAGTCCCCAGAAAACATAAAGAAGGCTTTAAAGGCCTGCACACTGATGACCATGACAAATACCTGAACTACAGTAAGTTGTCATTATTTCAACAAAAACTAGACAGCTGTTTCCTCTTTGGGTCAGTTGCAAAAAACATTTGTGATTGCGCAGAGTAGACACAACATGGTCAATAGATCACAAAATCAAGGGTGTCATTGTGACTTCACGTGGTGCGACTAAGGGTGCTAACTCTATTTCTGTATTCTCTACAAATGGTTTTCACTCCGTAACCATCACCTCCCTCCGTTTCCTTTGTTGTAGCATGGTGTAAAGAGTGAAACATGCAACACTAAATTAAGCCCTATAAATGTTTTGCGGGCCACCAGCCAAAGCATGCACTGAAGTACAAAGGAAGAATCCAGAAAATGTGACTCTCGTTGTAAAATGTCCATGGTGTAAATAGTGAAGGTCAAGGCCTGGCATACTATGACATCTCTAAAAATAAAATGATGTAGGTGGGAGCATCAGGGAAAGTAAAAGTGACATTTTTAGAAACTTTTACTTAGCTTCTAAACACATCACTTGATAAAAATAAACTTGAATTCAGAATTAAATATTGTATCCCTGAATATAAAATAATAAAAATCATGTCAATGGTGAAGAGTCCTCTATGTTTCTCACAAATATTGTTTTCATTTTTTCACGTTCTGTCATGAGCAGCGGTCTTTGCTGAAATGTATCCTGGTTTGGGCCACACATCACAACAGCCGCTGCACATCCAATTCTGCAGAGACTTGCTCAATGACAGGCAAAGAATGTGAGCCAGTTGACTCTGACATTGAGGCCACATTATTCTCCTGCAGTCGCTGCGTTCCCTTTAATTAGGATTGTCTGACCTGTGACCTTTGGGAAGGACTTCAACCCAGAAGCCTCTGCAGGTCAAGGAACTGAAGCAGGAAGAGGACACACCCTTTGGTTTTTGATAAAGAGGCAGGAAGCTAACCTGTGAGGTTAACATGCAGTATCCATACAGATATCAATCTGATGTTCATGTGTAATTACATCGCAATGGAAAGTTCTGCATTAGATTCAGTTTAAAGACAGATATTCACGTCTTTTGTTAGTGTCTGAGATATTTCTTTTACAAAAGCACACCATGACATCATATGGGGCTACAAACAATCCGCTCATCTCCCTATTTCATCGCCCTATTTTCTTGGATGCACATTTTCTAATATGTTGACAGAGGGTTAAGGGGAATGGCATCCTCCAAGTCAAAGGCCAAACACCACTGACATATTTATTTTGTCCAATAACGATCACTCTATGTCTGGAATGACTAGTAAACATTTTTTATGTATATGCTGGAGCTTTAACAAGCGAGCCTGACCTGTTCAACTTGACCTCTGCCACGGGATGTGCCTGTTGCACTACCAACAGTTCTGTCTCTGCCAAAGATTTTCAACATCTACAAACTCATTTCCATTAAAGCCGTCAAAAACTTGGCAAAATCAAATATTACAAATATTAAGCATTTATCCACGACAATGAATATTTATGACTAAATAAGCAAAAATCAATTTAGAAAAAAAGACAAAAGAAAGGCCAAGAAATAGTCCAGTAACTGCAACTTTTGCCCACTGCCAGTTTTAATGCTAAGATAAAATGACTGGTGGTTGTCAAGATCAGGGCTGTCAAATTATGGCCCAGTTCGGACAAATGGATGACTTTTCCAAGTACAAAATATTGCAGAGCAGTGGTTCTCTGAAAAACAATGAATTCTTATTGTGGTCGTATTTAAAGATACTGAAGATCCCAAGAGGATCCTCAATATCTTGAAGTGCAAAATATTATCTATTGTTAGTTTGTGTTGTTTGGTGATGCCAGCAAATAAGACCTTCAGCTATTACTTTTGGCTGAAGCTAGCTTACGAGTCTCCATAGAAAATTTACTAATTTCTTTATACTTTTAATTTGTTTGGACTGTGACTTCTATAACTGGAATGATTTTTTTAATCTACAGTATCATGGAGGAAGTGGGATGGATGTATGGCTCCAACAACAGCTTTCACCCAAGAGAGCAGACTACGTGTCTCATGTGAAATCGAAATGTTATTAAAAGTTGTAAGGTTCATAACATTACTCGCACCACGTGACTTTCATCATCTGACATCATCATGTTTTTTTGCCTAAACCTACCCAAACTGCAAGTGTTTCACAGCATGTGTTAAAAAGGCTTCCTGGCAGCGTCTCATACAGCCACTAAAGGGTACCTTTCCCATCAGGACGCCGAGGGGCGCTGACAAACTGTCGGTATGTTACAACTTGGGATGAGAACAGGTTGTTAGTATTATAGTTTATAACAGAGGCTCTGCTCATGTTGCTATCAGGTTGTATTTCCTAAAACTCTGTCCATACCAGGGAATTCTTCATTCATGCAGTTTGTGTTTCTAAGATGCAGATTTGTTGACAGAATGATCAGCTTTGATGGAAATGTGTGCTGAATTAATTAAGTGACCTCAACATAGACTGAACCTGAAGCACTCAAAAGAAAATGTCTGGTCATTAGAAAAAGCCTGAAAAATGAGTTGAATAGTCTGCACTGACACCAGTGGTCCAGTCCTGTATATCATCTTACTAAGCTTTATAGGTTGACTCTGATAAAAGAAGCAAATCAAATCCATCTGTTTATGGTTCCCTGCTGCTGCTGCTGTGTGTTTAACTAGGATGTGGGCGTGTCCTGTCCCAGGCATTAGTCACTCTTAAGAAAATGTACATGGTCATTAGCCTATATTTACACAAGAATATTGCTTCATCTTTTTCACTTTTCTGTGACCAATCCTTCTTCTAATGCTGAATGACACTGACTTATTTTTGCGTGACTGAGTGATGACATTTTTCTATCAAGCTGCTATCAAACACCTAAATAATGTAACACATTTGATCAAAGAGCCCCTCTTCACTTTAAACTGCACAAACATGTCTTGCACATCTGCACATCAGCACTATTGCGTCTACTTTACTTTGAAGGTAAGGGAAAAAAAAATACTTTCACACTAAACACTGTGCATTTGGAGTTTGGAATACGTTTTGTAAAGTTTTATCAGAAATAGGAATGAGAGGTCTGCTGTAGCCAGAAACTTCAGTTCAGCTCATCATGGAGTTTGTTGTCTTGTTCATGCATACTGAGGCTCTTAGGACACTTTTGAGAGGAATAGATACAGAGGGGAGATTTCTCCATAGACAGGCTTAATGGACAGAGTATCCTCAGGGATTAAATGAGGAATTACTGTTGTCTTGTTTTGTATGAATACAGATATCTGTTGATATGCATTAGTGTTCTCTATAGAAATCTCTGCAGATGATTTACATATGTACATGCATTTTCTTGTTGTTAGTATGTAAATTAACTGGTCACTGATTATTTTCATAACTTCACTTTTGCCACTATTTTTCTTTCCTTACTATTTTATCATGTTGTTTCAACTGAAGTATATGTTTTTGTATGAAGGTCCTACAGCAGGAGGAGCAGATGTATGTTCATATATGGATTTTTCAATGTTAGAGGGTAAACCAGTTGACCCATCCTAAATCCTGCCCCTTTTCTCTCTGTGCTCAAACAACAGTTGAGTAAGACTACCTGACTGAACCTCAGTCAACTCTCTCCTTCCCTATTTCCTGTACTTAGATATGCTAGTTGTGAAAGATTCTGTTATGGGACCTGTAAAAGCTACATATACTGTATATAGTCACATCTTAAAGAAGCAATTTATAGCAATTGCATGTCCAAATAGCGAGTTGGAGCCACCGACTGTATATTAAATGGGTTGAAATCCTATTGAATATAAACTCTATAGTTGAAGCAAGTTGTTTCCTCCTCCCCGTCCTTCCTAGACTCTGGGAAGCTCAAGCGGGCTGCAGTAATACTGAAGGAGCATTAGACTAGCGCAACATCATAAACTGACAATAATAAGTGATGAAGAGTCCTCCACTGTAATTTGATCAGCTGTTTAAATGTCACAGAAAGCCAAGGCCTGAAATGTCTGTGCTTCTGTGTAAGATTAAAAGTGTTACATACTTATTTTCAAGTGCTGATGACTTTTTCTGACCAGTTTTCTCCAATGCATAATGGAGCATAGAGTGTAAAAGCCTTTCTCTTGAAGTTTCTCTTAAAACTGCTGAAAAACACCAAAATCTTCACAGGAAAAAGATGATGACACACAGTCGTCAGCCTCAAAACTGCATGTACGGCACATACCCCAGACGCAGCCCTTTAATGATGCAAGTCTAATACTTATCCTCCCACTTTGGAAGTTTTCAATTTCTTGACCAAAACTTGATGGTTTGTGGTAGGAAGTGAAGAGGGGAAGGGATAGACCCAGCCTCCACCAGCTGTTCTCGTCTCGTAGTGTGAGGGGAGTGTCAGTCTGCGTTTTCCGACAGTCCCTCCCTCCTGTAAAGCTGCCCAGGTGTAATGGCCGACCTGCCGATCTGAACCACATCAAACTCACGAGCAGGAAGCTTCCCTTCACTGTTATTACTGAGATAGAGATCCTGCATTCAGCACATGGTGCACTGTTATTCTGCCAACCATAAATCTGTGCTTACACCTGTAGTATCAACCAAGGAAATGACGTGCTTTGTTCCACCCGGGAAGCATGAAAAGAAATTTAGCTAAAAAGTCACATGAGCCTATTTATATTTTAATTTATTAAGTCTTTGTTCGTTGTGAGCATTGCAAAAGTACTATTTATAAATCCTTAGCTTCAGATCCTTGACCCTCCTCGTCTCCATGACCTGTCTCTGAACCGCTACCAACAGCCTCTTCCGAAAATCAGCCTTTGCAAATAAAACAAGCTAACTACTACCCTTGTTAGTCTCACACAGTTAACTCTCAGTCTGTCACTCTCGTTCACTTGCCTCCTCCTCGCTGTGAAATATTCATCCCAGGCGGTACAGACAGGCAGTTTCCTCCAACATTAGCCATCAAACATGAAAGCCGGGCTCTGACTGGAAAATAACACAGTGAAGTCTCAGGTCTAATTATGCGGGTTTAGTTTATGACCTGTCAGCTCGTATCCATTATCCACGACTGCAGAATGGTGAGCAGCCTTTCAACTTCAGTTTCCAGCTTGCTCATCACTTCTCAGACCAGGTGGTAATGAGTGAAGAGTTCACTTTTTCCTTTTCTCTTTGCTTTTTCAAACTGCGAGACACGAAATTTCTCACAGTTTCTCACAGGCTGCTAGAGACGTGATTCAGCTGAACTTAATTATCAACTTCAGACAAAGAAATCTCAATCTAACATAAATCCAGAACAACAGGTTTTCAACTTCTTGGACAACAAAGATGCCCTTCAAGTCTGTCAAATAAACTTACAGTAAAACTAATTAGATGTTTTCACAGAGGGTAATATACTCAGATAATTGTTTAAAGATAAACATTAAATATGAGTCATTTGCAGTGGAAATTTTGCCATTTTTCTGCTCTACATCACTGTATGTCAAAGTTGGATTCTTTCAAGCAGACATACTACAAAGAATAAAGGTCCTAAAAACTTAGTTTTGAGCCAACTTAAAACAAGTTGGTAATTATTTTAATATTGTGGAAGAGTCTCGACACAGGACAAGGGACTTTATTATCTTCCATCGTAAGTAAATACTCCACCTTCAGTCACCTCAATGCCATTCATCAAAAGAAATTTGTTCAAGGTTGCAAAAGTAACTTGAGGCAAAATGTTATCTATGTAATCTTGTTTTTTCCTGATTGAGAAACACAGTTGTTGACTTGATGCACAGAGAATGTTTTTTTTTTTTTTGAATGAATGAATAACATGTTTCATTTTTTTGTACAGCTCAGTAGAAAGAAGAAGGTTGCTGGAGTGGATGGTGGTTTCACTTCCTTCTGCATGTGGTGAGGTTTAGACAACAAAAGCAGTTTGATAAGGTTTAGATATCATCATGGTTTTGATTAAATGTCAAGAAATCAAGCGTGTGATGTTTACTTACTTTAAGCCCTAAAATAATAAGTGACTTTTAATTTTTGGGTTTGATGCTATTCATTTTTTAGTTGCAAAAAAAAAAATCACCATACTAATCACATTAAACATAGTAGGCCCTTTTCACAGTGGTCACTCACTGGTGGTTATTTTGGGTCATGCGACTTTAGACAATTAGCCTAATGTTAGCTTTTTATCTCTAGTGTGTTCATTTGTGAAGATTATCTTGTTATCAAAACTTTTGTTTGCCACAGAGCTTATTTTCTTAATAAATCCTGAATCCCATTGAAAAAATCCGGCTGGCTTTTTGTGGAGGGAATCAGGTTGATGCTAAATTCTGGGTTGGCCTACAAAAATACATCATCCAGTCCAAGGCACGCCTGTGCAATAACAATGCTGTTTAATCAGCATCTTTATATGCCACACCTGTCAGGTAGATGGATTATTTTAGCAAAAGAGACGTGCTCACTGACACAGTTTTTAACAAATTTGTGAACAAATGAACAATTTGAGAAAAATAAACCTTTTGTGTGCACAGAATAAGTGTTAGATCTTTCACTTCAACTCATGAAATATGGGAGCAAAACAAAAGTGTTATATATTTTTGTTGAGTGTAGCAATTCTCTGATTTAGGTATGTGGGATATGCTGATATGATTTGGGTCTAGAAGCATGTTTTGGAGATGTGTAAAGCGCATTCAGCCTGTCAATAGACCTTTTTCATTTCAGCCATATTGAAATAGTAGGGTAAACACAGGTGATACTAATGATACTAATTAAGGTCCTGTTCTGTTTAGTGTAACAGAGCCAACATGCACAATAGCAGCACCCTGACTCTGTTTGACCTGAATGAAAAGGGACCTTAATTAGTATCATTGGTAACACCTGTGTATACTCTACTATTTCATGTCAAGATGGCTGCAGTGAAAAAGGTCTATTGTGGTTTATGCTGCAGTTTGTGACACACCTCTTGTCTGTTTAGGGTCAGGTCTGCGTGTTGTAAACAAACCAACTAATCAACAGTTTGCAAGGCTGGGGTCAAGACGCAGGCACAAACGAAAAGCCTACAGCTCTGGTCTGAAGGAGAATCACACCTATTTAAAAACACTGTGAAAGACTTGGATATTAACAGGGTTTTTGATATGATTTGGTATGCTTTGGATATGTCACGTAAGATAAGTTGCAGGGCGTGTGTCATTACGTTAATTGGTGTATGCACGGCTGCAAATGAACAGGAGTTTTAATGGAATATTCATTTTCATTAGCCTTGAAAATAGCTTAGTAGGATGATATAACATGGATAACTTGATGACTCACGCCAATGGAACATCATTAGTGTTATTAGTAACACCTGTGCCTTTCCTATCACATCACAGATATAGCTACAATATAAATACACATCTCATTAGATTTAATAGTTTTTGCCTTAATTTTCTGTTATCTTAAAGCCCAACTCGCTATGTGAGCAGGTATTTAGAGATACAGAACTACAACTGAGTGCCTTTGCTGAAGTGGAGATGCCTGGGATTTCTGAAGCTGGTGTTTTCGTGAGAAAGGAGATGATCCGTGACCGCTAACACGCAGCATCTGAGCGGTTAGCTTCTCAGATGTGAGCTTATCATCAGCTGTTAAGAGCAGCGTGAATTCCTCGGGCCTCAGGCTTCGGCTGTGAGCATTTCTCTATTAGCAGATAGGAAAAGAGAGGGGGTACAGGTGCAGGTGTGGGCCTTTACATCCTGAAGCACATGATGATTAGACTGAGAGGGCCGTGTTAGTACTCGTGTAAGAAGGATCTTATCCATCAGTGGGACAGAGAGCAGAAGGACGAGAAGAAAAAAGTAATGAAAGCTTCTGAAATAGTGCTTTTGCTAGAAAAGAAGTGGATTGCATTAATCAAGTAAAGGAGCAGCCACTTTATTATTTCGAAAATTATTTAGAGAATATAGATCTATAGATGAGACTGTACACCAATTTCAACTCTGGAAAAAGTTGTTTAAATAACTGTTTCACAAAAAATCTGCACTCAATGTTCTTTTATTATCTCTGTCATGCTGTAGGTTGTGTGTATGTGTGCGTGTGACCAACAGAGCTGTTTTCTACCGACTGCTGGCTCCTCGCTCCTCACCCTGATAGAGGCCACAAGTCATCAACTGCTAGGCTAAAAAACAAGGCTCACCTAGTCTGTTGACTAGTCTGTTGTCTCTTTGATCTGGCTCAAAAACTGACATCCTTAGAAAAGTTTTGTCTCATCTGCAGATTAATTCCATATAAGATGAATAAATCCCTGTTTTGTTGGCTTCGCTGCTGTCTTTGCTATGCATCTGTGCAGTCACCATATTGGAGTGCTCAAGGTTCACAATTAAACAAATGGCAGATGCAGACTGCAACTTCCACTGGGACTTGCAGACCCGTATTGATAAATAGACAAAATCAAGTGTAAATAATTCAGAATATCAGATTTGGTGAGTTTCTCCAAAAACATGTTTCTGTATCTATCATATTGTTGTAAAGCTGCCTGATCACTTGTAATGTTCTGAAAAAATAACAAAATATTCTAAATAAAAACAATGTTTAGATTGAGAAGTCTGGATTTATCATCCCATCTATTGTTTCCTTATTAGGTTTCTACACTTAGGTACACCCAGGATGCATCTTATGTCAATGCATATTTAATAAAAACTGAGACTACGGTATGCAAAACACCACTTTACTGAAAATTATGCAAACATCTAGATAAAGAAACTTACACTATTACTATACTATACACAAAACTTCATCCAAAACTTTGCAGATGTCCGCTGGTTGCATCTGGCAGTTGTGGTGGTTTTGCAGTAGGTGCTTCACCATCTGTTGCCTGGCAAAGATCTGCACTCTACTGAGTGACCTCTTCTAGTTGGCTATTTCCTTGATGTTCATCGGTGTATTGAGTTTGCTCAGTTGTCAACATGTGTCATCACCTAAGTGTGGAACTTAGTCATGTGATAATGATGACAGAGACCATAAGATGCTCATAAATGGACTTTGAGATAATATTATTTTGCATAAAGATCTATAGTTGCTTAACATACAAAAAAATCAATTAGAGAAGTAAAAGCAAACAGCTTCGTAGAGTGATATATTGTATGTTGTGATACTGACTTTTTCAACCAGCAGGGAGACTCAGCTTTGGATGCAGCTTCTAGTGTGTATTTATAAACTACTGGATGTCAGACTGTCAACGTGATTTACAATTTTGGGGACAAGCACATTTTATAATTTTAGATTTAATGGTTATGACTCCTCTATTTTTAATGTTAATTCAGGATGGGAAGCTGTAACACAGCACTCCCAGTGGTCGTACGCGAGCTGTTGACCTGACTTGAGCAGAGTTGGGGTTTTCCCTTCACTAACACCTGAGCTGGCTGAGCAGTGAAGCAGCTGCAGAGTCCACTGTGGTCTTACCGAGTTCCTGAAGAACAGCACAGGAGCAGAGAGGGAACATGTCTCACACAGGACAATTGAGAGGGACGTCCCAGAAGAGGTTGCCTGACTTCAAATCTGTTTAAAAGACACCGAAAAACTAGGGTTAACAGTTTGTGACTTGGAGATGTCATGATGTTAGTCTCAGGAATCAATTGCTGTAATGGAACCTGATTACACCATAAATGAGACAGAAAAGTCTTCAATTGGCACTTACATTAACTACAGTTAGACTGATAAATCTGCTGATAACATAAATTATTGCAGATATAGTATATAGTTAGGGCTGTCACGATCATTAAATTTCATTTGATGATTAATTGTCATACACATTACTACAATTAACAATTAATTTGTCTTTTCTGTTAGTGTTTCTGTTTT
The DNA here is from genome assembly GCA_027495735.1 of Lutjanus campechanus. Lineage (NCBI taxonomy): Eukaryota > Metazoa > Chordata > Actinopteri > Lutjaniformes > Lutjanidae > Lutjanus > Lutjanus campechanus. The sequence goes on along the minus strand of JAJHUR010089310.1, from coordinate 31,335 downwards.
ATGTCACTATAGTGTCAGCCTAATACACTTCTGTTTGCCTTTAGTCTTTGTAAACAAAATTGAACAAAACAGGGCAGATATAACATAAATAAAAACTTAAATAGATAAAACCTCTTACTGAAATATACAAAAAATTACAGACAATGACAGGTACCGATAAACAAAATAAACAATGTACTATAGCCAAAACAGGCCATATTCTTCTCATCCACAAATATGTAGCTCAGCTCAGCTTTTAAATAAATTTACAGAAAATCAAGATGTAGGAAAGTCAGCAGCAGTCAAAAACTAATATGAGACTTCAGAGGGCAGAGTTAGCTAAATCAAGCGGGTATCTTCCAGGGTTCCAGTCTTTTTAGTATGAAATTGCCTTTTTGTGTCACCAACCCTCCACTGGGACTCAACCAGACAACACTGTCTGGTGTAGGACAAGGAGACAGTCTTGTACTAAAAAAGTCGATGTTTCTCACAGCAGCCATATTGATATGAAATATTAGGGTGACAAAAGCTCTATTTTGGAAGATATCCACTTAAATTGACTTGCTCAAACAGCTTAAGCTTCATCTTAGCTTCAGCTGATCTTTAGAGTGCAGATTAAGGACATTTTGACCACCACCTCTAACAATGTAGCACCACTAGTAAGGGCTTGTTTCACAGCCAGTGTGGAGAGAATACAGTGACCAATAACTCTGTAGTCAGTGTATACTCAGTAGTGTATTAAGACAGACTTAGAAAAAAAACAGCATTATAGTTTAATGTTACACAGGAAAGGACATTTCCAATTCTAGTGAAGAGAGTATCTACTATCTACCTGGAAAATAATGACTGCAAAATGACTGCATAGCTGTAAGTTCTCTTTTTTGTCACCCGTTAGCGGAAAATGTGTTGAAATGATGCATGTTGCAGTAAGTTGGAACTGAGATATGATCGTAACAAAGCAGCTCTCACTCTGTCACTGTTCTGCCATCATAACCACTGTGCAGATCTGCAGTAAATTCAACAAACTGTAGCAGTAGCAACAGAGGATGCTGCCGTCCTTCAATCCTAAGTGGGTGAAGACGTACAAACAGTAGATGAATGTGTACTATAAACTCTGTGCGACTGTGAAAAGGTTATGAAACATTTCAGATGGGTCGAGGAATGATGGGACAAACTTTAAATTCCAACCTCTGTGCTGACTGAAGTCAGCGTTGTTGCTGTTGTTCTCGTTTGCCTCCTTCAGCGATTCCACCGAGGTCTTGCTGGAGACAGCGCCTTCATCATCAGTTTTGTCCTCCACACTCGGCTCCACAGGTGCAGGAGGAGGACTCGGCTCGACGACGTCCTCTTTGGGTTTGCCCTCAGCGCTCTCTGGGGATGGTGCCGGAGCTGCAGACTCAGCGCTGGGACCAACAACAGATTTATCAGCTTCAGCTGTGAAGGACATAAAAAACAAACCACATAGCTTTTTCAGTAGTTTTCAAGACCATTAAGACTTTGAATCCAGTTATAGCACAAAAATAGCATATGGTGAATTAAAACAGTGCACAGGTTGAGTCATTGGAATATACTGGAAAAAAACAACATTTATGTCATGCAGTTTTACGGAAGTTAAACTGTTGCAATAAGTTCATTGTGCAATGTTGTTGAGACATGTTTCCATCATTTAAATTTCTATGACAGTGCAGAGTTGATATGTGGTCAACTGCATTCAGTGTTTAGCACCCACATAATAACAGTATTTCCAATTTCATAGCCTGAAGTGGTTTTGCCCTCTCTGACAGTCAGGGGGGGATTTCTCTCGGGCGAAGGCATTTGAGGGGGCCACCATGTTGGTAATGAGGCGGCTGATTACTGACCAGTTCCTAATGAGCCACAGCCATGCAGCTGTTAGAGGCTGTGGGAAAGTAGGGCGGCCCCATCATTATCTGACCCAGGGTTAGGTGGAGGGAAAGCGGAGATGAAGGGGAGAGGAAGGTGACCGTTGTTGTAGACATAATTCTGCCATGAGTAAGATGGCTCCTCAGGCATCATTCCAGTCCTCAGAGCATCATTATGTCTGTCTGGTTTGCGGCCGATGACTAGACTCTTTATCACAGGTGGACTCTTGACCTGACTGTAAGCAAAGCATTCTCCTCCTGAGACTGGAAATGTGATCTGAAGTTAATGTAAAAAGTCACTGGGGAAAAGGCAATATTTTAAAGAAAAAGTTCAACATTTTGGAAAATATCTTAGTTTGCTTTTCTTCCAAAAGTTAGATGAGAAGATCGATTACTACTCTCATGTTGTGCCTGTGTGTACACTGTTGTACGACTGTGTGTGAGTCGGAGCCAGGTAGCAGTTACCTTAGCTTAAAGACGTGAAACTGCTGGCTTGATTGTCTCCAAAGTTAAAATAAATCTCCCATCACCTCTAAAGCAATATGCCACAGTCACATATGCACAAATGCCGGGGAGTGGCCCTCGCCTGCCAGGGCAAATGATACACAGACGTCTCTGCTACTGGTTGAGACTTTGACATTCAAAGTTGGGAGGCTACGTACCAACGTAAGCAAGTTAAGCTTCCTGTGCTTAACACGGCTCAAGATGATTGTGATTTAGAGAAATACAAATAATATAGTCAAATGATAATGTGCGCACCCAGACCTTTTTCTGGCGCTGAGCTCTGTGGAGAAAGAGACTAACACCTTCCTGATGTCCAATTTGGGGTCTACATCTGACAGTCCTTCCAAAATTCCAAAATGGCCAATCCAACTATCACTCCCACAAGACACAGCAGTTGGCCAGGTGTGCAGATGGTCTTCCAATATTTGAGCAATTATCATGTCTCTCCCTTCTCTGTGACGGCAGATTTTTTTTTACCCTGTCTGTGAGTGTAGCTGAACAGCTATAAAGGCTATTTCCTCCAGACACCGTTTAAACTGGTTTGTTTTGAGCATTCATTAACCTTTACAGGGATAGTTCACCCTAAAATGAAAATTCTGTTATTATCTACTCTCCTTCTTGCCGTTTGAGAGTTTCACAGGAAAACAGAATTGCAGAATCTCCCAAACCATGTAAGAGAATGGTGACCAGTTTTGAAATGTAAAAAACAACTTTAAAAATATAAAATGCCTCCATACTGCTTGTTTGGCATTATCAAAGTCCTTCAAATTTCTGACATGCTGTTTGCACACTGCCACACCACACACACACACAGTTCAGACAGTGTGCATGTGTACGTGAATGTGGCTCCAGGCTAAGGATCTACAGTGAAGATTCCTGGTGTAAATAAAATTTTTAGTCGACTTGGCATTCTGGGGCTTTCGGAGACCCGTGTTTCACCAGACAAGTGGTATAGAGGCAGTTTATGTTTTTATTCTGTTGTTTTTTTACATTTGAAAACTGATCACCTTTCAATTCCATTGTTTGGGAGATTCTGCAACTCTGTGTTCCTGTAAAACTCCAGCAGTGTTTTGTGCACTACAAATCTAAACCCCAACTTAAACTGACACAAGGGTGAGTAGATAATGACTGAATTTTCAAATTTGTGTGAACTATCCCTTTAACCCTGGATCATACTCTCAAACAGATTCCTCCGTGCAGCATGTACGCACAGTACTTCAGTTTATAATACTCTCTGGGGTCCGTGTTCCACACAACGCAAAGTAAATGAGTGTCAACAGGATTTGTGTAGTGGCTGCAAGAACAAGTCCATGTGGTTACAACACCTTGGTGGTATGCAGATGTCTGCACAGAACCTACATGTACACCTTCTGATGATGAAATTCACTGAAATGTAATACTGGCTTTAGACAAACAAGTTACAAAAACATTAATCAGTGAGTTTAAGAGTTGTTGGTAGGTATATTTCTTTACTCAGGAGGCAGCCAGGTTAGCTGCTTCCCTCCGCTACCAATTAATGTCAGTCCCATCACTGCCCCTCCAACCATCAATCTAACAACATGAGAGTGGGATTGATCTTCACATCAAAGAAGAAGAGAATAACCTTATTTCACAAAATGTTAAATTGTGCATTCATTATAGAAACCCACTCCAAACAGATGACACAAGAGTAATAAAATCCACTTTGAAAATTTAAAACTGTTAGAGGCCAGATTCTACCTGCAAAGAAGCACTCAGTCTTGAGATAAGTTGACCAACCATTGACATGTTTAGCGTCCTTCGTCTGTTTTGGTATAATTCGTCACAGTCACGCCATGTTACACCATGTTTCTGGGTACTAGTAGTCTAATTTTCCAGTGACATTATAATAGTTGCCCAATGTTGCTTTAAGTCATTTTAGTCATCAGTTTGCAGTAGGGTGTGTTTGAGCAACACTTCTTTTCATGTATATCTGATTCAGTGGCTCTCATCACAGATAAGAAAATGTCACAAACAATCAAGCAGCCTCTGCTTAGGATGCAAAAACAATCTTAATATAATAAAGAAGACATTTCATTTTACCAAAGGCCCTGTCATGGGTGTGGGATGGGTGAGGTTGTGAGCTGCGTTAAACAAAAGTGCTATTTTTAGTTGTATCTCGCATACAGACATTTCTGGCAGGTGCTGCAGAAGATTCTTGACACAGAGATTTTGTAACTGACGAAAGCACAATTTACCAAGCATCCAGACGGTCTCTTCAGTGTTCACGACACTAATTGAAACTCTTGAGATAAAACAAGTGAGTTTGAAAACCCTGAACAAGCAGTCAGCATCAGCCAAATCAGATTATTCAGCAGCAATAACAAACCCAGGTGCATGATTAGAAATCCGGCTGCTCACCTTCTCTGATCGTTGATGACAAACAATATTTCCTTCCCACGAGAGGAAGAGAACCATTAGAAAGGTGGCTGCTTTTCAAAGCTGCCATCATCACTGTCCATTTAAACAAAGTGTTGCCCAGGGCAGAGAGGCAGGCCTGGACATGAACTGCACCTTTTACCCTTGTAATTCAGCCTGGGAGGACGTCTTTGAGTAAGCAGGAAGACTTCATTCATTCTCAGACTATTGAAAATATCAAAACAATAATTAAAGAATATTTTATTGCATGATTGTACCAAATGTCTAGCTAAACATTTAGCATGGATTTTTAAAAAATTATTATCATTATTATAGTGTTCTGCACAATCGATAAAGACTTTTAAGACACTAAGCAGCAACAAGAATCAGAGTCAAATCATTTGATTTTAATGACAGAAACATTGTTATGTTGGATACCATGTCAGGAATATGTTACCTGCCTTCCTCAGTTGTCAGGTACCAGTTCTTAACTGGGCACATAGGAACCTTGGCTCTCCCTTTATATTAAATGTTATGTAAGGTTCTGTGTAATAATCTTTTATTTGAACATGGTTTCTGTGCTTTGGCTTAGAAAAAATATTGGATTTGGATTGTTAGTAGTTTTTAATTGAGTTAGTTTACCTTTATTTCAGACGCAAAAGTAGGTCCATATATTTACATTACATTGCAAATCATTTGTGGAAAATAAAATGTAAATCAGAGAGGAAGTAATTCTCTTGTAAATATATAATAAAATATAAATATTTTGGCTTTGTTACCAGATATCTGGATTTTAAAGTCTTTATACTTATTTTCTGATTTGTTGCATATAAACTCAAAGACTATTTTTTAATTCAGAATTTGAATTATACAGAACAGCACTCATTTTTATGTGGCAAAATGGCACCACTAGGAGAAATCAACTGCAGTTACTTGCAGTTGCTTGTAATTTGTTAACTTGGCTTCCATTTCCATCGAGTGGTAAACACGAGTACTGCAGGCCACATCTTCAGCTTGTCTCCTCTCACTCTTCAGGAGGCAACGTGTTGTCAGTTGTGCCTACACTGCCTGTCACAGACATTTCAAAACTTTCAGTGGAAGTTCATCACTTATCTAAACTCATTTGCACAAGTTGTTTGTCAAACCGTGTGTGAGTCATTCTGCTGTGAAAAATTTTAGATTTCCTTCCTATAAAATTCACACCAACTGTGCTCACGATCATTTCAAGTTGTGGAGACACAACTCTAATACCTTTTTTTTGGTATTAGGTGTTGAGTCAGTGTCAATTGTAGAGCAAAATACATTTTGTATTCTGATTATTCTGGTTATGAATATTCTATTTATGAATGCAGAAATCTCTCACAGTATCTGTGTTAATGTAGAGTGCAGCGAGCTGTTTCAAACTTTACTTCCTTTTATTCAGTTTAACTGATCTTAAGAAAGAGGAAGGAAAATAGTACACAACTGGCCCACAAATTACTTTTAAATTCACAACTTGATTTGCTATAACTTAAACAACTATCCTGTCCTGTTTCTCTGAGCTCCACTGATATATAAAAAAAAAAAAAAAAAAAAAAAGATGATCAGTCACAGGTTTGGTTTTACCTTTCTGCTCGACCTGTTCTTCAGCTTTTGCTTCTTCTTTCTCTTCCTCTTGTGGCTCTTTTGTAGCAGATTCAGAATTTTCAAAGGTTTGCAGACCTGAAAAGAGTAAATGGATCAGGATTTATAATATTTCTGAGCAGCACAATTGGTTTATATTTGTAAGGTGATTTATTTTGTTAAAGGGAATGTTCACCCCAAAATAAAAATATATATTTTTTTTTTTCCTCTTACTGCTATATATCCATCTGGATGGTTTTGGAGTGAGATACTTTGAAGATATTGGTCATGGAGACGTCTGCCTTCTCTTGGATTTAATAGATGGTGTTCAGCTTGTGGTGCATACATTTGTTCCAGAAATCATGACCTGGTTACTTAAGATAATCTTCAGACTTTGTTGTGAGCACTTTCATGTATGAACTATTTTCTCGTCCCTGCATGAAAGTGCTCACAACAAGGTACAACAAGGTACAATCTAGTCCCGTTGTATTCAAGAGAAGGCAGACATCTCTACGGCTGATATTTCCAAACCTCTACAACTCTCACCAAAACAATCTAGATGAAAGAATAGCACTACAGTTAAAAAGAAAAATATGTATTTTAGATTTTGTGTCAATGTGACATCTGATCTGCAACACTGTTGGTGATGTAAGTGGGTGTGTTCGACTGACCGTTCTGAGGTGCAGCCTCAACAGGCTCCACAGTGCTGAGAGGGATGTTGGCTTCATCCTGTCTGGAAGTGAAGTCAACAGAGTAGCGCTGCAGGAAACAAATAACACACACAGAAACACACATATTAATGTCACAGCATGGGGGGTATGGCTCGATATTTTGGAAATGGGTCAAAGTTTGTGTTTGTGCACTAAATATATATGTATATATATATATATATATATATATATATATATATATATATATATATATATATATATATATATATATATATATATATATATTTTTTTATTTTCGGCTTTTGTTCTTGTCATTTACAAAATTAAGGTTTACAAGTTGACCTGCACGATTTGGCAAAAAAGCCATGTGATGGTGATTATTTTGACTGAAATTGTGATTGTGATATGTGATACAGTTAGTGGAAATGATCATTTTTGCTTTAAAATTTATATGTTCACTGAAAAAAAAAAAATATATATATATACATCGTGATGATGTTTATTGAGGTTTGCACCAAACAAACATGTTTTCTTGCATCTGGAGAACAAGATTTTTGGGCCAGGTCATCTATGCAGCACTACAGTACCTCATTATAACGCTGTTTTCCTTTGCGTTTTGATTCCAGCTCTGCGATTTGGACATTGCACTTGGTAATACTGCAATTTTATTACAATTGTGATTAATTGTGCAGCCGTACTTACAAATAACAGTACTTAATAAAATTTAATTTTTGCTTTTAACGTTAGGTTTTTATTAATATTTCAACAAGAGTTCTCTGTCTTAGCTTGCTGGTTAACATTAGCTAATATTAACTAGCTAATTAATCTAACTTAAAAGAATATTGTCCTTCACAAAATCAATTGCTCAACAATTTCACATTAACATTACAGCCCTTAACTTACACAAGCTTTGTGCCATGAGTTGTGTTTGTCTGTACACAGCATCCATACTTTCCACAGCCAATCATAATGTGTCTGTCACATCTGTCATATTAGTCTTACAATGATTAGCTCACTAAAACTCACTAAACACTGAACACTTTACATGACACTTATTTTAATCAACAGAAAAAAACAACAATGAAACAACAGTGTCATCATTGTAAAGGCTTCTGGTGCAGGTGCAATAAGACAAGTAACAGTCCAGCATGTTACTACCTGTAAAAATGCAAATTTACTTCTTGAATGGATTGAGGAAACAAGATAAAATGTGTTAATTAGTAGGCTTTGGGCTGGTTTATGGTTTATAGATGTATATTAGCTTCATACTGAGCTGTGATAACCAGCTGCTGGCTGTAGCTTCATGTTAGCAAACAGACACAAGAATGGTACCAATCTTGTCATCTAACACTAAAATAAAGCAAATATGCGTAGAAATGTCGACCTTGACGGTGGACGAAAAGGGCTTCTCTACTTACCCTTCCTCTTTTCCGTGAGACGTAGCAGGCAACTGCAAATGCAAGAGCTACGATGATGATCACAATGAGGATGATGATGCCTGAAGGAAGTAAAACAGTTCATGTTTGTTAAGGGGAAGACATTCGCCCACATTGTGGCTATGCAGTGTGGCTCCCAACAAAGATATAAATCTAGCCTTTATGAAAACAGTGGCATAAAGTACACTGACAGTAAGGTTACAACCTCAAAAACACATTGTGTTGAGATATCATTTGATTTGTGCTGGAGCACATTTAAATGTAACTCACCAGTGCTGTCACCTGCTTCCTTCTGTGGCTGTGTTGTAGTGGTGCCTGTAAGACAAATAAAGGGTTTATATTGTAAGGGAAAAGGCTGACATCAAACATTGTATATTATGTTGGTATTCCAGTATAAACCTGCTAATGACTGAGATGTAAAATGTAAAATGTTCCCTCTGTTCTTAAGACAGTCAGAAGGCAAAGTTACTTCCAGGCCCCCCATTATCAATTACATATTTAAAGATACCCTGTGGAGTTTTCTTGCACGCAGACAAAAGAATGTTTACTTCCAGTGTTACTTGTCAAAATGCATGTGTACACCAGCCTACTGTATGTTTCAGGTCTAACAAATGCATTGAGTGAAATTAAGTCCTCTTAAAATTTCAAACTTAATTTCTTGCTGCTATTTGCTAGTTAGCAGGCTTCCTCGCCGTTGTTGACATATTGCTTTGCTCATTAGCACACCACTGATGACTGTTGATCAGTAGAAGAGTATGGCATCATCAACAGAGACTCATATTGTATATTGCATTGTGACCGAGAAACAAAAAAGGGACCAGCGCCTAGGAAATATTGCTTTATAGTGTTACTAATGGTGAAAAACTCCAAACGGTAACTTTAACTGGTTTAATGCTGTATTGACAAATTATTTTGGTCACTTGGGGGCAGCAAAACAAGCTGAAAACTGCAACAGTGACATTAACACCTAATAAAGCTTAAATGCCTAACATGCAAGCAAACAATTGACCTTTGGCCGATCATTTACACATTCAGGTTTCTGTCCACCTGTTGAATTTAAGTCTAATATTTACTTCGCAATATTAACCTCTGCCAACTCCTTAGAGAAACTTAACTTGCTTTTTATATCCAACCAGGTAAGCTACAGTGGGTTTGTCAGAGCCTTTTTGTGGCAAACAGCTGCCTGCTGAAACAACATCGTGTGAGTGACCCGATATGCTAAGTTAAAAGATGCTAAAAAGCGCCGCACAGTACAGGAGAGCTACAGAGTCATTACAAGTGATACCCATCACAGTATGTAGGCTACTTTACTTATTTAAACGTGCCACAAGTAACTCTGTTGAAAGATTAAGTTAATTGTTGAGTCTCATTCTCAAGCTTTAAAATACAAGGGATGGGAGTCACCAGAGGCCACACGATACGACATTATTGTGATTTTAAACACTTCAGAATTAGATCAGAATCAGAAATACTTTACTGTTGATGTTACGGCTGCTCCCATTCAACAATAGAAAGTATATATGAGAATGTAGAAATAAAAAGAAATATAAAATAAGAAGTATGTAAAAATGTATACATTCTCCTACAATATATAAAAGAAATAATGTGACAATAACAATAATAACAAATCATTTATTAAAATTTAACAATAAAACAATACATATTTTTACGGCATGCTGAGTATCATAACATATATCGCAATTTATTACCTTTTTTTAACTGCTAATTATGTCCCCAAAGAAAACTGTTTAATCTAATAAATTATCTAAAATATTCTGGTCTGTTCATCTCACTTCAATCGTTTTTATTGCAGAAAAATGGGACTGACAACAGACTGACCACCACTGTAATAAAAACCTAACAGTCCCAATGATCGAAACCTCTGCAGGCAGAAAAAAAATCAGAAAAAAACTCGGCACCATCTGGTGGACCGAAAAAGCAAATGATTGTACTATTTTAGTGCCAAACCGTTTAATTTGCATTTGTAGTATTAATAATATTTTCTATAAGAAAAGACCAGTCATTCAGAATATAGTGATACTGTGCTGTATTGATTTGTTTCTCCCACTCTAATCAATAATATTCATCACTGGATCCAATTTCAACTCAGATTTTTCATTTTCTCCGTCATCTAAGATTCTGAATTTAACAAGAGAAAATGTACAGTAATGAATGGGGCACATAGGTTTGTGGGTTACTGTAACTGTACACATCAATCAATATCATAATGTTCGATAATGCAAAACTGTCAAATCCTCAAGCTGATCAGGGATCAACACATTACAGAATATGGCTCATTCATATGGTTCATTCATCAGCAGTCTTTACTCACTTTGGTCCTTACCCTTTGTTGTTGTTGTTGTTGTTGTTGGAGTTGTTGTTGGAGTTGTTGTTGTAGTCGTCAGGGGTTTAGGTGTAGCCTTGGGCGCTGTAGTTGTGGAGCCTTGGCCATCTTTAGAACTTCCATTAACTGAATCAGAGAAGCATGTTATTCCACAAGAGGACAGAGAATGATGATAAAGACCAAGAAGACATGATGATGAGTGGACTGGCTCTAACAATGTCTGTTTTTTTTTGTTTTGTTTTTTGTAAATAACACATGTAAGAGAATAAATGGTTGAGATAATAGCTCTCACCGCTCTGCTTTGTTGTTGAGGGTCTGATGGTGGGGGTGATGCCCATGGCGCTTCCCTTTGTGGAAATAATTGGCATCCTGGGGGTCACACTGATATTGGTGGCGATGGAGGGTAGTACAGAACTGGTAATATTGTCACTACCAAACATTGTGTTGTTATGGTCCTTTAAATCTGGAGAAGACCCATTGATTGTTGGCATGACATCTGCTGTGACAGAAGCCACAACCAAACCTGCAGGAAATAACATGCCCTTTTAAAAACAACCCAAGTGGTGAACACAAAAATTAGAACAGTTTTAGCATAAAACCATGGCAACATTTTTGTAGAGTAACTTTTAACCAGTGCTGGGCTGAGGTTAAGTAGGCTATATGGAGTTAAATTACTAGTTAAACTTCAATTTGCAGTGGTTGGGTGGTAGTTTAACTACATTCGAATCTCAGTAGCTTTTTGAGTATTTAAAGGAATAGTTCTGTAGAGGCTACAGTAGAGGCCAGTCGATATGCAGTCTTTTCTAGAAGCCAAATGTACACTCTCAAAACCAACCAAACACAGGAGTTACTGGTCTACTTTTGCCTTGATCAGTTATTGTGTTATTGTGTGACTTCCGTGAACCAAAACTACCCTTTTAAGACACCGAAGTCACACAATAACATGAACAAACTGACAGATTGAGGAAGCAGTAGCAACTGCACCATCTATTGCACGTAATACACTGATTATTGTTAAGTACCTCATACAATCCCACTTCAAATAATCTGGGCAACCCCTTTGACTATGTTGATCATGTAGTTTAGGTAGATCGTTATAAAGTCCACATTTCTCATGATGTACAACACTCAGTCCAAGAGAATGGGTTGATTTTATTTGGGTCAACAAATAAGTAAAAGACTATGGAAGAAGTACATCTGCTGTACACCTTTTAGAAAACATGTAAAAATGTGAATATTGTTTTACTGATGAAAGGAAATAAAATCAATGAAATGGCATGTTACCTCAGTCTAAATTCATTTGTTTCTCATTTATAAAGTTTTTAACATGTATATAACACGTCAACAACATAAGTTGATGCAAGAATGGCAAAAAAAAAAAAAAAAAAAAGAGTCAGGGACATACAAGTATCCATACAGTTAACTCTTCCCAAGACTGACTGTCATTTTTAAAAAGTGAGTCTCTAGAAAAAACGGTTGAGAAACACTGCTATACAGCTCCACAGTTCATTGGCCATGGTTGTCATTATGAGACAATCGCCTACCATTTGATTTCCCATAGAAATGTATAATTTTCCTTCAACCTCAACAATTGCCCTCTACCCTCTTTTAAAAACACATCTTCAGGCTGCCTAAGTGAGGACTGGCCTGCCCTAGTCTTACTCAGCGTCAGTTCCACCCCTGTGTAACAATACGACACCCCAGACTCAGATCCTGATGTAGATTAGATGTAACTGAACTACCTTTTTCAAGATACTTGTTTTAAGAGTCCTTAAGATGTAGTTTAAGTAGCTCATAGTTTGATAAACTACAGTTTTAAAGTAGTTTCTGTGACACTGTCGTTAACTCAACAATGCACCATATCCTCAGACTGTTAAGGTGTGGCCCTGTTTGCCTGGTCACCTTTTACTCATGCACTCTGATGGTGAGTGATGGTATTTTAATAAATTTAAACATTTATATCAAATTTTCATAGTATTTTTTAATATCTACAATTAATTTACTGATCCAGACAGATCTGAGGTACAGGATTTATGTAAAAATACTTTTATGTTGACAACAAAACTCAGTAATACACATAAAGATATAAAGAGCCTCACCCAGAACGAAGAAAGAGGAACCAATCGATGGCATTGTAACTTTGTTTGATGGCAGCAGCAGTTGGTAAAAGCGACAAAGTCTTTCTATGCAGTTTGTATTATCAAAGCTCTCTGCCTGAAGGTGATGCTTTCAAGAGCTACTTTTCTTCCTCAATGTCTCAGAGCGTTGCACGCATCTAAAGTAACCCAAAAAAAGAGGATCAACGCCTCTGACCACAGCAGGACGCCTCAAAGAACAGTGTTGCTTAAATGGTGTCAGTAAGAGGAAACATTGTGGTGGTACGTTGCTTCAGACTCTCTCCTCACTGTAGAACAACAAGAGATGGCAGATATGCTTCATACTGATAAAACACTTCTATTATGGTTCACTGTAAATCTAGAGCTAAATTATTTCGTGAGCAATATGGCAAGTTTATGCCAATTGTAATACCTTTAAAAGCAAATATTAATGTGTAAAGGATTAATTTGCCAATTATGGTTTTGAATTTATTCCCTCTAAGCCATACTTGTATGCTTATAACTACAAATTGTATGTATTGCTCTTGAGAAACTGAAATGGTTGCAAAATAGGTTATTTGGTGCAATTGTTCCATTGTTGTCAGTACTATTTTCTCGACACTAGATGTCGCTGTGACTAAGGGGAAAGACGCCAGATGGGGACGAGACAGTTGCCCTCTTTTCTTGCTGACAGTATGACTAACTTTAACGTACCTGCATTTATTTCCAGTCTGATCTACTGTAAATGGAATTATGGAATTAAGTTGCACTGCAGTTGTGTATGTTTTTTAAATAGAAAGATTAATAATATTGTTGAGGCAAAAAATGACATTTTGTTGTGTTTTGTGGTGTGGTGACTGAGGGCGATTAGATAATTGGAAAACATTTTGAGATGAAACAATAAATCAATTAGTCAATCAACAGAAAATAAATCAGCAACTGCTTTGATTAGGGCAGCAACTAACGATTAATTTCAGATTTCGATTAATCTGTTATTCTCTCGATTAATCGATTAATTGTCTGGTCCATGAAATGACAGAAAAGGCTGCAAAATGTTGACTGCTGTTTCCCAAAACCCAAGCTGATGTCCTCAAATGTCTTGTTTTGTCCACAACCCAAAAATATTCAGTTTACTGTCCCAGAGGAGTAAAGAAACCACAAAATATCCACATGAGAATTGAGAAGCTAAAATCAGAGAATTTAGACTCTTTTTTTTTCTTAATAAAGTGTCTCAAAATGATTATCAAAACAGTGGGGGATAATTTAATAGCTGACAACAAATCAATCAGTCGACTACTCCTTGCAGATGATTAATATTTTAGTCATTTATCAAGCAAAGATCCCAAACTTTCACTGGTTGCAGCTTCTCACATGGGAAGATTTGATGCTGTTCTTTGTCTTACATGCATATCTTTGGGTTTTGGACTGTTGGCTGAATGATACAAGACATGTGAATACATCTCTGTTGGCTCTGGGAAATCATAACAATTATTTGTCACTATTTTCTGCCATTTTATCGATGAAATGATAAATTAAAATTATTGGCAGGTTAGAATCAGAATCAGCTTCATTGGCCAAGTATGTGTTCAAACACAAGGAATTTGACTCGGGCGTTTCCACTGCTCTCAATGCGCTTATAAAGGAACAGAATAGACAATAGATTTAATTCATAATGAAAATAAGCTTTAGTTTCTTTTTGAGTGTTTATGAATGTGTGTGTGCCGGTTTACAAGTGTGTCAGCGTTACTTGTCTTGTGTGGGTGGAGTTGTTGTACTGGTGCATGTGTGCTCAGCCTTGTAGGTTCATTTATTACTGTTTATTTCCCCATGCCAGTGGTAATCAGCAGCAGGATTAGTGTTAACTGCCACCCAGTCACTGGCAGGCTCCACGTGGGCCACCACAGGCCCCTCCTGCTGACTGGCCTGACCGGGTCCGTCCGGGGCCCGCTTGCTTTGCAGTGACGACGAGGACCTGGGAGTCCGCTAATCCTGCAAGAAAAAAAAGAAAAAAAAAGACCCCCGCCTGGCTTCCTCTCCGGGCCACCTATCACCACATCACAGAGCACCAGGCACCAGCACCATCCAGGCCTGGCCCGGTGGATGAGCTAATCACTGAGAGAGAGAGAGAGGGAGAGCGAGAGCGAGAGCGAGAGAGAGAGAGAGAGAGAGAGAGGAGAGGAGAGGAGAGGAGAGGAGAGGAGAGGAGAGGAGAGTGTGTTTCTATGTGTATGTGTGTGAGAGAGACACAGAGAGGGGAGAGAGCTGGACCACCCACCCGGAGGATTCAGAGGCACAGGATTCACAGCCCATTCTGTTGACCTGCCACACCGCCCCGGCTCTGGGCAAGGCCCTCCCCAATTGTTCCGCCTGCTAACATGAGGAGGGGGGTTAGACAAGGGGGGATGGGGGGTGGACGAGCAGTAAACAGTGGGCTGAGCTTCTCTCCTTCAGCGCACAAAGGGGCTGAATTGTGTCGGGACTGGAGCACTTTTTAGAGTGGCCCTGCCATGGGGCCTGAATGAAACATCTGTGGAGGCTGGGCCCGAGGGAGAAAATGCTATTTTGCTGTTCAACCACACTGACAACCTGTTTTCTCTTTCTTTACCCCCCCCTCCACACACACCCCACCACTACCACCACCACCCCACACACACCACCACCACCTCCCTCCCCTCACTGTTATTCCTCCCTTGGCCTTGTAAAACTATTCATACTGTATACTCACATTTGCCAAGCAAGTAACAGAGAAGCAACAGTAAATGAGACAGAGTGCGAAAGATGACTTGAAAGTTTGAAAGAGGATACAGTGAAGTGGAAACAAGACTTTAACATATTTTTCCACATTCTTATGAACCTTTTTTTCATTTCAATTTAATTAAATTTACTTTATTTCATCAGGATAACCCGACAATCTCAGAACCCATCGGCTAATGTGTAATGACAATATAGCCTCTGGGGACAATGCTCAGTGTTTTAGGGCTTCCGGTGTAGCCAGCAGATATCTCGATAACAAATGAAGATACAGAGAGTTTTTTGCCTGAACCATGTGTATTTTTGGAATTGTTTCCAGCTGGGTGTTTACATTGTGTTACAAAGGCCTGCATATTAACTGTTACACACACGACGTGGCAGCGCCTGAAGAGAAGTAATCCTGGTTGGGCTCCTAAGTGACCATTCAGAAGGCCAACCACGACACACACACACACACACAGATCTGATCAACCTGCATTGGGTCTGCCTTGGGTCTTGTGATAAAAGGCCGAAACACCCAATTAAGTGAAGGTCCAAAACTGATCTCCTCCAAGAACAACCCCAAGTATGAATGCTGAATCACTCAGTCCTATTAATGAATGTCCATAAATTTGATGTAGCTTATAATAAATATGTTGACTCTTCTTTCACTCCTTCTTGACTCAACTTCTTGCCCAGTCCATGTTTGCTTACATTGGCTGTAGCTGTTGCATGGCTTTCCTAACTGTCCCAGACGCAACCAGGCATTAATCTTGCTTGATATTTTTTGGATGTCTGTGAGGCATCGGTGAGCTCTCGGCTCACATCTTTGAACAGTTCACACTCGGTGATCTTTGCTCACAGGAGCATGCACTGATATGCCTCTGATCTGCAGGGTTTGTTGGTCATCTCTAAAAACTGTCGGCAAGTGGAAAATCTATGCTAAAATCCTATAGTGTGAATTCGGCTTTAGAATGAGCCGATTATCAAAGGTCACGGGTCCTCTTCCACAGAGGCCACCATGATGCACTGCCATGTGTCCACACTTACCCAGAGCAGACAAACCAAACACTTAGTCTAGATACAGCCTCACGTATTTCTTTCACAGCCACACATGACATTTAACTAATGCTTGCTCCATTAATGGCCAAACTATGAAAATATGTTGTTATGCAGTGGAAGTATCCTTTAATTCTTTAAGTGTCATCAGATGATTACAGTGGATACACAGTGGTGTATGGAGGCTATCACGGGTAGCAGCTTCCACAGAGAGTCCATCCATTGATCAGCCTCACCTCCATAAACCCCCAACTCCTTCTCCAGTCAGAACCCCCACACTCTCAGCCCTCTATCCCCACCATATGCTGCTCAAAGAGGGAGACCACTGAGACATTTCAGTTTAATTGAAGGGGAAACAAAGATCCCTGCTTACTTCCTGGTCACCCATTTTCTTTAATCAATTTCCTCCCTTTGGTCCTATATCATCTGTAATTACTTTCCCTTTCCCGCCCCTTGTGGGTCCCTCCTAGAGCAAAGGTCCACATACATTTAAGGACACACACACACACACACGCACACACTTATTGCTAACCCCCTACCGTAAGCAGGCAATACCTTTGGCATCAATACTCGTTGCCCCCCTTTGGCTCCTCCAGCCTGAACAATGGAGAAGGCCCACTGGCTCCAGAACCCCACCAAGCAACCCCTGACCCTGCCCACCTACTCTACTAAACCCCTACACACACACACACACACACACACACACACACACACACACACACACACACACACACACAGACAGGTTCATGTGGTATGTACTCTTATATTCAAGTCGTAGACATTGTCACAAACACAGCTCACACGAGTCTGCAGTGAATGGGGGGGAAGGAGAAGAGGAGGGGGAGCAGGGCCACTTTAAATACCAGCTCAGCTTGTAATCACTGGAGTTTGAACTCAGAAGACTTCTTATGCTAAGAGGTCAAGAAGCCAGAACACTCATTCGGTGCTTTCTTTCTTCCCTGCTGCCCTCTGTCACTCACTCCTCTCAGTGGGTCCCTCTGATCCATAAAGCTGGTAACTTACAGTGAAAACCAACGCTTGCTTATATCCTGAGGAAATCTTCCTGCGAAACAATGAGCACGTTGTCTTCCCAGCTCGAGTAACACAAGCGAATCCTCTGCCAAATGGTAATTTTCTGGAAGAACTGAACTTTATTTGCGAATAGTTCCCAAGGAAATTCATTAAAATTAACATACCTGCCAAAGGGAATATGAAGACAATGCCTGTAAATATAATATGGAGTGCTGAACCCGCTGCTTACCTCGAGACATTTTGTGTACATCTGGAAGAAAATGCCCTCCAAATTATACACCTTTATTGGACTTCACATTTCCCAAATATGACCACCCCAGAGAACGCAGCCCATACCACCCACGCGCTATTGAGTGGATTTATCACTCAGCTGATGCCAGTGTTGCCTGATGAATGAAAGCGGCTTACAGTATTGGCATCGTTACCTTGTTTGATGGGGAAGCGAAACATCAGAAACTCCTATATAAATAGGTATTAGCCATGGGAAGAGGAGAGGAAAGGTGTTGCCTGCAGGCAACAATCACAAGGTAAATGCCAAGGAAAGTGCCGTTGCAATATAGTAAAAAATAAAGAGCTGAGGAGGAAATGTTTGTGTGTGGTAAAGACAGGTCTAAAATTGGCTTCCAGTTAGTCAGCAGTGAAATGGGATACAGATAGGAGGTAAACAGTGGTGTCAGCCAGAGGATACAGAGATTGCTGCCACTAATGATTATTTTTACTACCACTTAATCTTTTGATTATTTCTTTGCTTAATCTCGTAATTATTTAGTTTTAAAAAACCTCAATAAAAATGTCTTGTTTTGTCCAACCAACAGTCCAAAACTGAAAGATATTCAAATTAATTCCATTTAAAACAGAGAAAAGTACCAACTGCTCACATTTGAGAAGCTGAAACCAGCATGTTTGCCATTTTTGTTTATTTGACAGTTCATTTTCAGGGACAAGTACATGGTTGCAACACTGAAGTATATGTGCAATTAAAAGAGCATCAATGATGACGCCACAAAGTCAGAGGACTTTTTCCATTGTGACTTTCTTTTGATGAGTTAATTATCAAAATTGTTGATTATTAATTTTCAGCTGATCAACTAATTTGACTGAACTTTAACTGATTCTGGGGAAAACCAGCATGCTGGCATGGCATCGGTGTCTACTTAAAATGACAACTGAATTAACGCTGATCAGGCAAAGTGGATTAATCTGCTAACCGATTCAGTGCTACTTAAAACTGTATTTAACTTTTAAGCCAACATGCACGAGAAGTTCTGTGCTCAGGATATAATATATAATTTGAACAACTACACTGTGGTTCTGTGTCAACTGAGCAAACTTATTTTACTGATGAGGCCACTGATATGGTCAAAAGCTCTGGAACAAGCAGTAAGTGGACATTGAGTGGAAATTGTTTTGTCAACTACTGTTCCCAGGATCAACTTTAAAACTGATGCTTTGATCTACAGAAAATTAAAGAGCAACCATTTTGATAATCAATTAGTCATGGGAGACATGTATTAAGAAAAATGGCTACAATTCATTGGTTCCAGCACGAGGCAGGCCCAACCCTTAAAAATTAAGTACCTGCTTAGGTCCCCGTAGCCACCAGGGGGCCCCAAATAGCACTTAGAGTTTCTTGAAATGTTTTTTTTGTTTGGGTGATATATTACATTATGTCAATGGTAATCATACTAAACAGGCTGCCTGGCTAATACTACTGGTTTAATCAATTCCCGCTGTCTCTATTAAAGTTGGTTTTCATGCTCATGCACTCTCCCACGGACGTTAACTGCATTTTGATGCAAGCACAGTCAGTTAGTCAAACATAGGGTTACAGTCCTCTCCTCTGTCGGCCAGGGGACCCCCAAGTCAGTGGTATGGTATGGTATGGTAAGAGGAGACAAATGATTAAGAATCTGTCAAATATAGCATTTCACAAAGTTAAAAAGAAGGATCTTACTGCTCTTGAAAGTTATCACTTTTGCAAGTGTGTACAAGAGTGTGCACTTTGATCTGGCAAAAGTTGAGCCAAGTTAAACTTTTCTGCCAGATGACCGTGAGTTTTTTGCCGAAGTCATCGGCCCTTCTGTCAACTGACTGGCGTCATTCAAATGAAGTTTGCTGGACGCGGCCTTAGATAATTAGTTGCAGGAAACTACCAATTTGAAGACATATTTGTGATAGACATTGTTTTACTATTTTCTGACATCTGAATTATGAAACAATGAATCATTTAATTGTAACAATAGGCTGATTAACTTATAATGAAAACAAAACTTGCTTGCAGCCCAAAACTCAGTGATGGGATAGTTGTGTGCAGGACATGAATAAAAAACAAAACTCTTTTTGTCAGTGTAAATTTACCAACCAGCTGTATTTAAATTCAGGCACACTGGCAGGAGTCCAGTGCTTTCAGTATCCCATCATCTCTACTGTGCCACCTAGGCAGCAGATAAAACCAACTGGTATCTATCTACACACACATGCACACACACACTTGACAGACCATTGATGTGGGTCTTCTTGTGTGGGATAAAAGAAAGAAGACAGCAGCAGCAGAGGGGAAGGACAAGACAGTTTCTGGCCCCAGAATTTCTGGAGTATTTTCAAAAGTCTAATGTGCAAATGATAACGGCTCATCCAAACAGTGTGTGTGGTCAGGTGTTGACACACACGCAAGCATGCTGTGCCCACACACATGCTGTATGCGCACATCGACTCAGTGATTGGAGCCTTTGGTCTTCATCAGGTCAATCAGTGGAACCGTGAGACCTGCAGGCTGGATGTCCTTCTGCTTCCAGACTCCAATGTGGCCTGTTCCAGTAACTCCTGAGCAAATACAGACCATCAGTGAGCAAGTGTGTGCGTTTGTGTGTGTGTGCGTGTGTGAGAGAGTTAAAGAGAGGGAAAGAGAGTAGTAGTAGTAGTAGTAGGAGCTGAGAACAAGCTCCGTGTGGGGTACAAAATGAAAATTAGAGGGTATGACCTCATTGTCATTTACTGTAACACACATTACACATTATCCCTCCAGGTCATTAGAGCAGCCATCAGCTCTGAGGCACCCATAATGCTCTGGGGCTGCTTGGACATCGCGTACAGGGAGGTGTAGCACATGTGATCAGTAGTTGGGAATATGCTCTGGATGGAGTTTGTTCATTAAAGAGTAAAAGACGGTTGTTGACATCACATTGGGGGCCCACCTGTGGCTGTCCATGAGCATGTGTGTGTGTGTGTATGTGTGTGTATCATGTGTATCTGCTTGCTTCATACACAAAAAAGTAAAGCCCACCACAGGCAGAGCCCACCACAGAAGGTGCACAGATGTGCCGCTGGCTACAAGCAGAGGTAGGTCTTGCATTCAGAAGTGATAGTTCTCATATGGCACATGGCAGTAATAGTGAAATCTGACATCATTTCCATTCTGAAATATACGGCCAGAGAAGGAAGACAGACTGTAACGCAGTCCAGTGTAGAGGGAATATTCATGATCTTTGTAAATGAGGTTATGTATGGACACTGATAAGTAAAGTGTGTAATCACGGAGTTCCACTTCACTGGTGGTTTGTGTGACAGCTGGTGATTGATTTTGTTTGTGTTGGGGATTTCTGAAAAATATATGTTTAGCCTGAATTCAGAACCACATCAGTAGGAAGACCACCAGCTCCGTCTTCAACATGAGGGTTAACACATTTCTGTCCTCCACACGCACATATCAGGAGCTTGAGGTCTGTACTGCATGCAAACACTGTGTTCATTACTGCAACTGACTGCATTCATGATTGCACACGAAAGGACTTGTTCAATCAAATAACAAGAAAACATTAGTGGTATATTTACATACAAATAGCTTTTTAAAATATGTCCAGGTTTGGAGATATCTGGCTCTAAAATTGCTATTGCCAGGCAAGTAATTGGAGGTCCAGTGTGTAAGATTTAGGGGGATTTATTGGCAGAATATGGCAGAAATGAGATATAAAAATTCATAAATATGTTTTCGATATTGTATATTCACCTGAAAATAAGAATTGTTGTGTTTCTTGTAACCTTAGAATGAGCCATTTATATCAACAGAGGACGTGGGTCCTCTTCCTTGGAGTCCACCATGTTGCAACGTCATGTATCATGGCCACTGTAGTTTCTCCTACATGTTTGGGAAGGAGACAGTGAGGCAAGTTGGTTGCAACCTATAACCCACCACTAGCTGTCACTAAACCCTGCACACTGGTCTCTTTAGACAGCAGCATACAGCAGATTTTGATTACTAAGTACCAGTTTAGGGAGCCAGCATATGCTTGAAGGCCACTCGGTCAAATCCATGAACCTGTAGATTTCACGTTTGCAGAGTTGATTCATTTTCCTGAAACCTCCTTTTCTCCTCAACTGTATAGCATTTTTTTGGGCTTTTTGATCTTACTTTCACATTGAACTGCCAAAAAAAGCACTACCACTGATGAGAAAACCTAATTTTCTATTTTGTACTTTATGATGCTGTAATTTCTTGCTAACATACTGATGTTTTGCTGGTATAATGTTTAGCATGGTGACTACATGGCTTTAGTGTGCTAGCATGCAAACATTTGGTAATTAGCACAAAACACAAAGTATAGCAGAGGCTGTTGTGAAAATCATTAATTTGCAGGTATTTGGTCATAAACTATCGAATGATCCATCCGTCCATGCGGGTCTACCCCTGGGTGTCCTCCCAGTTGGACATGCCTTGAAAACCTCCAAAGGAAGGTGTCCAGGAAGTATCCCAATCAGATAACTAAACCACCTCAGCTGTCTCCTTTCGAGGCACAGAAGCAGCAGCTCCCTCTGTCATTGACAAATAAGTTTTCCCCTGACAATGAGTCTAAATGAAAAGTCAATTCATGCTGTGATGAGAATGAATATCTGTTCCAAATGTCATAGGAGTCCAGGGAACAGCTGTTGAGACATTTGACTCAAAACCACAAATGTCAAACTCATGGTGGCGGTAGAGGAAAAGTCAGATGATCATTAAAAGATGATTCATAATCTGAGGAATCATGAGCGTCTGTACCAAATTTGCACCAATCCATCTTGTAGATGTAGTGATATTTCACAGGACAAGTAAAATAGTTGGTTGTTGGTGCTAGATAAAGTCATAGGATCATCAAAACAGTTATAATAAAGAAGTATTTGTGTGCACCATGGATATCTGTACCTAGTTTAATGGCAATCCATTTGGTGGTTGTTGAGGTATTATGGACCAAAGGAGAATATGGACAGATAAACAATCATGCCAGTAACTTGGCTAAAAAATTCAGTAACCTTGTCTATTTGTAAAAGTTGTGTCCCTGCTACTCTGCACAATTCACATAACCTCTGTTAAAAATTTTCTTCGGAAATATTTCTCTTGGTACAAAGTAGTTCTTCAATGAAAACCGCTGTTTTCATGGTGGCATAAATCTCAAAGACTTCATGGGAAGATACCATGGGAATTAAGTGAAAATATGTTTCTTTGTAACATTCGTTGTATCCTTGCAGTCCCCCAACACCTCTGAGTGAATTCAAACCAAATGGCTCAATGAATGTATGATGAATGCGGAAAACAATATCCCCAATATCCAAGTGCCGAAGACCGGATTGCCCTTTTTCTCAAGAAAACCACAGATGTAGTAGATTAAAGCTCTACCACAACAAGCCTGCCAATACCAACTAGCTTCATCTGCCATTTAAAGCCTTCTAATCCATCATTAACAGGAAGTTAGGCCTGCTGCTCCAACAAGCTTTCCTCTGCACTCGAGTGCATCCACTAAATCTGCTCTGACTTGCTGCCACCAGGTTTGATATTGAAAAACACGCATACGCATACACTGGAAAGGGCCTCACTTCCTGACAACAGCATGCCCCTCTCTCCACCTCGTAAAACTTGTTTATCTCATTTTAAGTTCCTTCAATAAAAATTATTTTTATAGAAAGTCTCCCTGCTTGTTTATTTCCAACAGCTTCTTTTTGATCCAGTCCCGCAACAAGTGCCACCCTGAGGGCACGGTGTCAGTCTTACTGTAAATCATTGAGACAGTTTTCCTAGCACCATGACACACGGCGCAACCAGTAATGACCACGGGGAGGGTCGTGGTGGAAATGGTGGTGAAGTGGGAGCAGAGCAGGGGTGTCCAGCAATACGTCACCGATCCCCCCGAGCGCTTTCATCTCCTCTGATAAGTGCCATACCTAATCAGGTTAAAGCAGTGCATGCCACGGAAGGAGAGGAAATTCCGGCCAAAACGGTAACGTATCTGTTCCGCTCTCATGCGTCGCATTCCTCCAGCTAATTAGGAGTAAATATCTGACCCCGGAGAGAAAACGTCCACATTAGTCCAACCAGTCAGTCGGTGTGGTCCATCTGCACTCTCTCTTTCGCTCTCCTCACCCTCCCCCCCCTTTCCTCTCCCCTCTCACCCTAATTTGGCACACAGATGACAAAAAACATAGGGGAGTTCTCAGTAGGTTTCTTTCTTTCTTCTGTGGCTCCCCTCCTTTTTCTTCTCCAGCGTTAGGCCCCATCATTACTGACAGGCTATCAGTTGTTCTCATACCAGATTATCTACTGCCAATGACCTCCGGGTCGTGGCACCGTGCTCTCTGCCACTTTCTCTCTTTGCTTTGCCTTTGTCTCGTCACAGATACACTTCAATGAGTTTTTAGGCTTTGCTGACTCCAAATCAAAGATACTATTGATCGTAGCGCCAATTTGAGGTGTGGTAGTTTGGGCTAAAGGAGAAGCTTAACACCATAGCATTTTACTTCTAAGATCATGTCAAAGTTAAGTGATGAACTAAGACTGAGTTAAAGATTTATTAATCACTCACTGGCTGTTTACTATTGGGAACTATTGGGTCTTTGTAAATAATACTCTAAGTGTACGGTCTCATCTTGCTCTATATGAAAAGTGCCATGGGATCACTTCTGTTATGATTTGGTGCTATATAAATAAAATTGGCTTGAATTTACACTGTGTCATGTGTGGTTGTATTCTTACCCCCTGTCTCAACCACAAGCGAGTCAGACACATTTTTCACTTCCACATCTCATGCAACAAGAAACACTTTTATTTTTATCAGTGCACAATATGTGTCTAAAAGTGAAGCTGGTGCCCAGCAGTTACCCAGCACGTTACCCAGCAGCTGGTAAGCAAGACACGGGAACTTTTTTCTCTAGTGTTTTTGCAGGCAAATTGTTGATTTACTGCTAAACTTTATTTTCTCAGCCCTGATCGCCAACACCTGTCTGCACCGCTACAGACAGGTGTTGCCACAACCACTGTGCGCAGATGCACACATACTGCAGTGCTTATGCGTCGTGTTGATGGAAAATAGATGCCAAAAAAAAAAAAAGGTTTGGCTGCTCAATTCCTGCTGGACGTTCTGAAATGCGCGGACAACACGGAGCCTATATAGACAGACACAATGCTGTCATCACGTGAGCGAGATGCTGAAGTGACGTTTATGGTCTAGACAAGAGATTACTTTTATTTATTGAAAACTGAAAATGACGTCAAGATCTGCAGCCAGAAGGAGTTGTGAGCAGGAGCAGAATTCTGATGAGGAATACCTGTGCCATTAGTCTATATTGATACAGACCCACTGGATTGAGAAATGATGCAGTGCAGTCCTGCAGTGGCCGCACACTCACGTGTTTGCCCTCAATCTGGTAACGTCATTAAACAAGCACACGTTTGATTGGTCAAGTTCTTATTTCTGAAGACACATCACTGAAACTTGGAAAGTTTTTACTCTTGCATGAAATTACATCTTTTGCGTGTAGGGATTTGCTTGCCTCCATGTAAATGTCTCATCCATAAATTTGGACTTGGTGTGGAGTAGTATAGACAGCACTTTCTCTGATGCTGTTCTAGCAACTTGCAATGGACCAACACCTTATTTAGGGTGTGTTCACACCAGCCTCGTTTAGTCTGGTTGAACTAAACCCTGGAACATTTACTCCCTTTGGTGCAGCTTGTTTGTGTTGTGTGTTGTGCGAATGCTGGACTCTGGTACGGACCAAACAACCACTTTCTGGTCCATCTTCAAGTGGTGCTCTCAGACCTCTATCAAGTTAACTCTAGAGAGGTTAATTTCTGGTCGGAACACCATTCAAACCAATCACAGGAAGCATACCGCTGTATGTGTGATTTTATTGGTAAAAAAAAACGTTTTCTCTTCCTTTGTGTAATCCATTCTAAAAGCAAAGACAGACATATGTCGACACCAAACCACCCAAGCCAAAGCTTCTCCCCCTCAAACAAGCATGTGGTGGGAGACTCAACTTGTAAGTGCTGGTGAGCAGAGAGAAAGATATTTTTAAAAGTCTTTTGTGTTAAGCTCTTAGTACTTTTGTGGCTTCTAACTGAATTTCTGTGGTTTGAAGTTTAGTTTCTTTCCTTCGTCCCTGGTTGTACTTTCTTGGATCTGCTCTCTTTTACTTGTTTTTTTTATTTATTTTTTTTACTTTGCATGTCCACTCTCTGCTATACAAGAGTCATGTTAAGGTACTGCTAACAGACAATCCTGATTATGCTGCGTCATAATAAGAGCTTTAAAATAACAAAACTACAGTGACTTTTATTGCGGAGAATTTAAGGGAGATTAAATGTCCACCATTTACAGCCACTTGACTCAAGAGAAGCATGTAATGTAGGAGTTATATGGATTTACAATTTCTGGACCATGTGGTATTTGCCTTTGTGAATTCAAAACAGACCAGCTGGAAAATTAAAACAATACATCATCCTGGCACTGGTTTCATTCTGGAGGTGGACCTTCAGCTATGAACCTGCCCTAAATTGGCTTTTAATTTTTAGCTCGTTTGCATATTTATAATAGCAGTATTACAGATTATAACAACAGATAATCTTGATAGACAGAATGGTAATCCAGGTTCACAAAATATAACAAAAAATAGAAAAGAGAAAGGAAACTGTTAAGTAAACAGAGAAACCAGTCATCTCCTTTTCCTAACATATGATCCTGTTTGGTAGGGCTTGTTTGTTTGATAGCTTAAGCAGGTATTGCTTCTCATTGAGTTTCCCTGGCCGACTTTGGTGTGTGGCATGTAACAAATTGTGCCAGACACCACCGTTTTCAGTTGCCTTACCCTTTCTTGGTTTAGACATAAAGTGGAAACAAGCGAGGATGAAATCCAATGAAGCCTGAAGTCCATTTGTATCTGACAAACACCATTTTTTTCCTGTCAGAACTTTTGTGCTTTGTTGCTTTAATCAATCTAAAGGAAAAACATGTTGCAATACATATTCAGCCCTGGCGTCCATGCTCAAAGGAACAATAACTTATCCAAAAATGATTTTCATGTCATTGTCAGCCTCATGTCATAATCAATTTCTGTAAGTTTTTCCACGCCACAGTCCGACAGTTTAATCAAAACAGTCCTTGTAAATTTGGCTGCTTCCATTCACAGTCCATGTATTTATAACTGCGCAAACAGACTCACTTTATGTCTCATCAGCTGACGTACGCAGCATGCCACACACATAGCAGCAGGAAGCAGCCCAGTGTAATACACTTGAAGTTGTTTACATAACATTACAGAGAGAGGAAGGTCCTCGAGAGGCACATCATCATCCTGACCCATGATCCTGACCTGTGTGCAAGTGGATGTCAAGCCGCAGTCCACATGTTTCAAACTGGACTGCGGTCAAGAGCAACATTAGCAGGGGTTTGGCAGGAAACATCAAGACTGTGATTGAGCTACATTGGGCAGACAAGCAATGAACTACAGACAGTGTGTGTGTGTGCCAGTGTCATACTCTCACCACCTCCTTTACGTAACGCTGCATTTGCATGTCATGAAGCATAAAGTTAAGCGAACAAGATGTAAAAATCATCTGGAACGTGAGACTGAAGAAAACCGTGTAGGAGTGACGAATGTTTCGGTGACAGATCTCCACACATCCAGAAGCTGTCATGATCCTTGATGTAGATACACTGTAAAGCACCAAAAAAGGCTGCATCAACTTCAGTGTGTTAAACAAGGCATTAGTCAACAAGGAGGGGAGGACTGAGTGGTGATGATATTGCTGGGTTATGTAGCTGGAGCAGCATTATGAACACTAGAGTGTAGTAACCCACATAAAGTGCTCTAACACACCACTTTAGATTATAAAGCATCTGAAGACCACATTTGTGTGTAACAGCTAGCATTTACACCAGGGTGGCTCACAATGTTGTTTTTTTTTACTCTTTTTTTTTTACTCATATTTACTCTGTGGAAGGTAATTAGTGAGCTGATCAGAAACCATATTTATTCCCCTGTGGTCAACCACAGCTCTCTTTCCACTTTAAAGTGTTTGCTGAGCAAAAACAACAACATCTAAATGCTTCCAGATATTAAGACAAGAACTATTCTCAGCTTTCTGCGACTTTTAAAAAAAAATCTACTCCTTCTTTGAAATGGGTGGAAATTATGGCTGACTGAAATAAAGTAATTCATATGTACACATGCGCTATATATGGACTATAATATGGACAGATACCATCTCTGTGGCGTTCCACTACATTCATTTCCTATACTCTTCTTAATTACAACCAATTATGGCCATAGCTGCTCATTATGTGAAACATTAGTCATTGTAGAAACACTTTAAATATTATGATTTAGTGGGGAAGAAATTATGTTCGTCCCCACCTAATAAATAATCACACATTATGTGTTTTTTTTTTTTTTTTAAGTGCCCTTTCTTACTGTACATTCTGGAAAACCTCTGAGCTGGATCTTTTTCAAGGAATGTCTTCACCCTGCATTTACTTTTTTTATTGGCCACTTGGGGGCAGCAGAAATAAGTTGTTAAAATAACATTAACATAAAATGATGGTGAACTTGCTTTCTTTTTTACACATCCAGCAGTTACTGTGGAGCAATATTTGCATTAATTTGTGTTTCTGGCCACCTGGCACATGCAAATCCAATGGGGATTTCTGCTGGTACTTTTGGCCGCACCGAGTCAAACCATGCCGCGCTGATTTTCGTTTCCATTTCCACTCTTATTGCACCGAGATGGACCTACTCTGCGGTGACGATTCGCCAACTGTGGCCATCATGTGACAACCTACCTTTCTTCCCCTCAAAGAAGGGAGTGCTGTGAACGCACGTCTGCACATGAGAGCAGAAAGAAAGAGGTTTCTAAAAGTTTCAGCTCTCAGTTCTTAAGAAACTAATCTGTTTGGTTTGAAGTTTAGTTTCTCTCATGCATCACTGTTTTTACATTCAGATATCTGCCGTATTTTACTGTCATGTTCGCTTTCAGCCATGCACGAGACGTGTCAAGTTACTGCTGATCAAAACCAAAAATTTCCTGGTTTTGTTGTTTCATAGTGAAAGCCTTTGAATAACACAATTACACTTGACTTATATTGTGAAGAATTCATCATTTATTTGAGGTTTTACGGCTGCTCGAGCTAAGCTGCTCATCTTCAGTTAAAGACACACCTTCGAGCGAGTAGGCCTGTTGTAATGGAAACGCTATGCCCCGCTGTGCTGGGCTGACATGGCGAGTCATCCAAGTCAAGCCAAGCCAGGACATGTGTATAGAAAATGGGTACAATATTTACTCTCTTGTAGCTCTGTGTTTGGTCTCGTCCAAAGGGAGGATACTTCCTGAGGGAAATATCTGGCCCTTTAACTACTAAATGTTCCACTTTGTTCACCAGCTAGTTTCTAGCTATGTCCATCTGCCAGAGGTGTGGACTCAAGTCACATGGCGTGGACTATATAAAAACTGCACAGTGGTTAACAAAAAAAAGAAATGCAATATGCAAAATGTGTCATTTTTGTTAAGTCAAGGCTGATATTAACATAGTTAGCGAAACGCTGAAATGTTTAATAATGTTGCAAGTCAATGAGGCTGGAAACTCACTGTTACATTATAACTTGTTTAAGACTCAAGAGAGAGGGAGCCAATACAGTAAAGCTATGGACTGGACAGCTAAACAATGACCTGAAACTCACTTTAGAGCCAAAAGTGTATGCAGGTTTAGGTGATAATTCTAAGTTCATAACTATGCGTGACCCTTTTCACATTGTCGTTTGATGCATATTGATTATAGCTGCTTTAAAAACACTGGGAGAGTAAACACGGGAAGAGCTTGAAAAAACTCAAGAAAACTGGAGGAGTTATTGGTTTCTGCTAAGAATGTGCTTTGCTTTGTTAGAGTGCATATGGATTCAGCCAAAATGCAAATTTGTACTGTCTTTAGGCATTTTCTCTGCCATGAGACACGTCTCTATGTTATCTCTATGTATGTTATATGATCTTGCTCAGGAGCTGGAGTTTAGATGTGTGTTTCCAAGGTGCATGTCATTCCCAGTGTAATTATATAAAGGTATATTTATTATATTTGTATATATGTATATATGTATATTTGTTATTTTCTGAAATGGACAATATGTAAGTTCTGCCTCTGGGGTCTCTCTTACATTAAAACAACAACAAAAGATGACATTGTGAAGTAGTGTGGGATCATGGGACTTTTTGAACAACCACCATTCCAGATGGCTCTCTACCTGACTCCAGGCAGAAATCTTGTTCACAAATCATGTTCATAGACAAGGTAAGTTTAGTTATGTAAATTTTAATCTCTCGTATAGTTATAGTTATAGTAACTAGCACTAGCTCACAGTGGCTGGCAGAAAACATGTTACCTCGTATAAATTACAGATTTCTGCGTATTAACATTGGTGGAAATAGGGTTGCAAATTGTCAGCACTTTCCTTAATCAATCATAAGTAACATTAACATCAATTAATTGATTAATTGTTATTAAAAAACATAAACATTTTGCTTACACTAAACAATGCCAGATGTGTTTTTTCCCTCCTCAATCAAAGCTTTGTTTCCACAGCAACATATAGCATATTCTGTGACAGGATTACAAAGGCATGAACGCCTATTTATACATATATTTGAATATCAGATAACGCAGTGTGCACCTATAAAATAATCTTATATCTCAGATCTTTATTTGATAGTACATCGATTCAATTTTATTTGATTGAACACATTCTCAACAACCGAATAATCGATCATTGATTAGTCATTAAAATCCCTAGTTGGAAACATTTGGGATAATGTAAGTATACAACTCAACAAAATATATAATATACTGTATGTTTAGCATTTTTAAATATTTTAATGTGGCAGTGTTACATATTATCGCTCTTCAGCCACTGCATCAATTAAGTACACAACTTAAATAACACTAATATCAAACTCAAAAATTTATTGATATATGCTAAAAATCAAGCTTGCGTATAATCCACATACTGCTGCTCAACACACACATGAACATACATACACACGGGTCAGCAGTCTGCGGTTTGAGCCTCGTTGTAGTCAGACAGCATGATGAAGTGTGTAGAGACCAGGAGAGAAAGGAAAGTGCTTCCTGGGCAGTGATGTGTGACAGGAGATATCAGAGAACTGGTGCAGGGTCAACCGTCACTGACAGCCACCACACCTCTTGACATCCACCCGAGGCCCCAGGAGTTGTGCTCAGCAGATATGGGTCAGTGGAGGCTGGAGATGTGAGGGTTCATCACCTCAGTGTGTGTGTGTGTGTGTGTGTGTGTGTGTGTGTGTGCTGTCTCTTTTCC